>BLSH010288295.1:328144-343655 GCA_018402905.1 Glandirana rugosa
TTATTTCTATTTTTAACACGTTTAACATATACACTACTTATGTATTAGTTAATCAGGTTTTAGTGCACACGTATTGAGTTTAATGTATTAGTTTTCACGTATTCACGTATTGAGTTTACAGAGTCATAGTTTCTTAAACCTCATAAACACTTTTTTCAGGTTTTCTAGACTCGTGTCTTTCTAAGGTTTATCTATTCCTAGTTTGACCTCTTTAGGTGGTATACTTAAGTCTACTTCGTCAACCTGGTGGTGGTTCCTGTACGTGTGGGATCCACAAATTCCCTCTACGGGAATGGTCTGAGCTACCTGAGTGATAATCACAACTCGCTTGGGCCTGACATTGCGGACCGAACCCGAACGATTTTTGAAATGTCCGGGTCCGGGTCCATGCCACGGACACCCGAAAGTTCGGTACGGACCCGAACGTTACAGTCCGGGTTCGCTCAACACTAATAGTGAGTCCATCGAGTCTGGTAAGGGCATCTCCCTTAAACACCTAGGGTGTGCATGTCCTTGGTGGTGGTCCAACTGCTTCATCTGAATTCATATGGTGGATTTCTCCAGTTTGATCCTTATCTATTTGGAATCTTTCTGTGCTCAGATCTTTTGGACTTTTTTCACAAATACTCCAAATTCTTTGATACTGAGACATTTGAGTTATGCACTTATGCACTTTTGATTATGTAATTTGAGTTATGCACACGTGATTTTGGACTAATTGATTATGTATTCATCACATATACAATTTGCACAATTTTTATCTTTATTTATTTTAGCGCAACTGTACATATTTGTTAATATCTACAAAACCCGTACCTCCAACTCTTTTATGTTTAGATAGTGTAGAGTGGGTACAACTTGGTTTTCCTTGCCAGATAAAGCAACCTATGATGATGAGGTATGGGTATTTTGATGGTAGGGTAATTTTAACAGGTGGGGGAATTCCTAGATCTAGTATAGAAGACTTGAAAGTATGGAAGGAGCTGGATTTGTGAACATTAAGATGATATCATCCACAAATAGTTAATTCATTTTGTGCTCCGTGGAGCCTATGGTTAGACCTGAGATGTCTTGGTGGGATCTGATGGTTTCTGCTAAGGGTTCCATTATTGAATTGAAGAGAAGAGGGGAGAGAGGGCACCCCTGCCTCACTCTGTTTGAGATATTGAAGGGTTTAGAAAGCATTTATGAATTATAAACTTGGGCCGATGGGTGGGCCATAATTGCTGAGAAAATGTGACCATGAAAACCAAATTTTTGTAAGGTATTTGATAGGTAGGGCCAGTGGACCCTATCACATGCCTTCTCTGCATCTAAAGAAAGAAGAAGAGAAGGCATCTGAGATTTTTGGGCATGGTAAATGATATTGATCATGTGCCGGGTGGTGTCGGATGTCTGTCGGCCTTTGGTAAAGCCTGATTGATCAGGGTGGACTAGTTCTGGTATAATATTAATTAAACAGTTGCCTATGACCTTTGCATACAATTTGAGATCTTGGTTGAGAAGGGAGATGGGCCTTAAGTTTTGGAGGGAAGTGGGCTCCTTCCCTGACTTTGGCAAAGTCACAATCAAAGCATTCAGCATTTCATTTGGGAAGGAGGACGAGGTAGCAGCAGCATTGAAAAATTGAGACAGAAGGTTTGTAAGCATATCCTTTTACTATTTGAAGTATTCTCCCGCAAAGCCATTGGGGCCTGGGGATTTGTTGTTTGGTAAGGTTCCAATCGCCTTTCTGATTTTCCATTTTGTGAACGGGTAGATTGAGGTTTTCCAATTGGGGTTGGGTGAGGGACAGTAATTTAATGGCTTTGAGAAAAGACTGTGTTTTATCAGGCTCTGGAACAGGGTTGGAAGGATCATCTTTTAGATTATAAAAAGTGCTATAATAAGTAATAAATGCGTAGACAATATCTTGTGGATTGGTTAGTCGTTCTTTTGTAGTTGGGTGAAATAGAAAGGGAATGATGGATTTTTGGCGGTGGCCCTTTAATTTCAAGGATAGGAGTTTACCCGCTTTGTTGCCAGATGCATAAAAGGACATTTTTTTAAGTGTTTTTGTTGTTTTTCAAACTATTCTAGAAGCAATGTTCTAAGTTCCAGCCTGAGGTAGCCCAGTTTGGATTTCAGTTTCAGATGGGGTTGGTGCTTGTTTAGGGAATCTCTAGCTTGTATTTCTGTCAGTAATTTTTCAATGCTCTGCGCCCCTTCCCTCTTCATTTTAGCTCCAAGTTGGATAAAAAGACCTCGCATATATGCTTTGTGCGCGGCCCATAAGATGGTCGGGTCGGTTGATGGAACCGAGTTGAGTTAAAAAAATTCTTTAAGGAGATGACGGAGCTCATCCAAGTAGGGGGATGAGTGAAGAATATGAGTATTCATCCTCCATATGAAGGCAGATTTAGGACTTGGATCATCTTCGATAGTTACAAAAATTGGCGCATGTTCGGACCATGTAGTGAGTAGAATGTCTGAAGCTGAAACTTTCTGCAGAAGCCATTTGCCTGTTAGGAAAAGGTCAATGGAGGGAGTAGATGTTGTGGCACATGGATAAAAAAGTGTAGTCATGTTCTGTGGCATGTTGACAATGCCAGACATCATGGAGCTGGGAGTCTTGTAGAAAAACTTTAAGGGATGGTCTTCCAGAGTTGTGGTTCTGGAGAGATGTTGAAGTCTCCACACCAGATGGTGGAACCGTGATGAATTTTGCTAACTTTTTTGTGGAGATTCTTCAGGAAACGAACTTGGTGGGTGTTGGGAGCATACCAGTTGACAATTGCATAGGGAGAGTTGTTCAGAAGGCATACCAGAATGATATAGCGGCCCCCATCATCCTCGACGCAGTGCTGCAATTGACAAGAAACAGAGTCCTTAATGGCAAAAGGACTCCCCTCTTTTTCGCTGGGGCACTGGCAGTTAAGATTTGGGGGAAGAATCCGTGGGAGCATTTGGGTTGGTGCTATGAGTGAAAATGCATTTCTTGCACACAAATGATGTCGCATTGAGTGGACTCGGACAACTTCCAGAGGGAGGCTCATTTGACTGGATGGTTTAGGCCTTTTGTGTTGATGGATAATATCTTGATGGTCATGGTATCAGCTCAAGGAGGTTAGGCAATGAAGTTCACTATAAACAGGCCGAGAGAAAGGGGAGCTGTGGTCAACTCTTGTAGTGGTCATCATTGGTGTGGCAACTGGAGTTTAAAGGCTGCTGAGTAAAAAAACAAGAAAAAAAAAACATTTACTACTGCTAAGACACTTCCTGCAGTGGGGACACTACTGTGCCCAGGAAGAAAAGAACTGGGGTAGGAAGAAAGTTCTGTGAGAAGCCGGAGGCTAGGATGAACCAGGTTGGGCAGTGAGATGTGATAAGATGCATAGTGCCTTTTAGCATTGAGTGGATCTTGGGCGAATCCTTTGAGACTATGGTTGGTAATATGGTGGAGCCGATTGAGTTGAAAGTGGGTTCTGCAAGGTGGGAGGATCTGGTATGATGCCCCAGATGTGCAGTTGTTGGAGACTGCTTTGGAGAGAGGAGATGACATGTTGGGAGCCTTGGTGGGTGGCCAGGAGTTTGGCTGGGTTCGCCCATTGGTATGGGATTTGGTGGTTGTGTAAGGCTTTGGTAATTGTATTAAGTTGCCTACGGTGATACAGGGTGTGTTGCAATAAGTCTGCGAAATGTTGTAAGTTCACGTAAGGCTCAGGTAAGGTGCCCGCAGATTTAGCTTTTTGCATAAGTTGGTCCTTGGTGTGGTAGAAATAGATGCGTAGGATGACATCCCTGGGTATTGAGTCTGGAAGGTGTTTAAGTCCGGGGAGTCTATGGATGCAGTCCAATTCAATATTTTTGAGCTCTGGGAGGAGTGTCTTGATGAAGCCACGTGCATAGGTAGGCAGATCTTATATCTCTTCGGATATACCCCTGATCGTTCCTATGGGAATGGTCTTCAATGTCTGCAATTTTATCCTTAATCCATTCTTGCTTTTCAGACTGTGCGTCTTGGGCATCAATTACATCATTAAAGGTGTTTACATAGTCTCCCAGCTTTGTTTCAATGTGTTCTACCCTATTCCCTAATATGGATACTTCCTGCTTGAACTGCTGCATGAGGTGAAGAATGTCACATTGTAAGGAGCTTCGGAGTGACAGGAGCATGTCCTTAAGGGTAGAGTCCAGAACTGGCTGGTTAGATGTGGGAAACATGGCTATGGCGTCAGGGTGAGTTGGCAGTGACCCAGAGGAATGAGAAGGATAGCTCACCTCAGAGGAATCTGCAGCAGGGGGTCCAGCCTCATTTTCATTTTGGCAGGGCTGCCTGAGCACAGAGTGTGAGGAGGAGAGCTGTCCCAGTTGTCATTGTGGTATTGTAGCTTCATGCCGTTGTCTGCAGCAGGAGATGCAGCCCCTGTAAGCTGTGAAGCTAGGAGATCGGGGGAGCCGCTCGTGGTAGGAAGGTATAGGAAGGTAGTCAGCTTCTGCGGATGCTGCCGCTCCTCTTTCCTCTTTGTCACTATGCTGCTGAGGCACACAGGGAGTAGGGGGGTTCACTAATTAGGCACAAGCGCTGCTGGAAGTGGATGAAAGTCACGATTGCCTGGTCCGGTGTGCAGAGCCTCAGAGACCAGCGTCCATCTTGGTCTCCAGCCCCCCCCACCATTTACCTTTTTTAATGGTAAATGCAACTGGGAATGATGCATCTCATTATAGAAAATATTATATATTAATATACAGTATGTCACAAAAGTGAATACACCCTTCACATTTTTATAAATACTTTATTATATGTAAATTAATGAGTGTACAGCTTGTATAACAGTGTAAATTTGCTGTCCCCTCAAAATAATTCAACACACAGCCATTAATGGCTAAACCGCTGGTAACAAAAGTGAGTACACCCCTATGTGAAAATTCTCAAAATTGGGCCCAAAGAGCCATTTTCCCTCCCCGGTATCATGTGACTCATTAGTGTTACAAGGTCTCAGGTCTGAATGGGGAGCAGGTGTGTTAAATTTGGTGTTATTGCTCTCACTCTCTCATACTGGTCACTGAAAGTTCAACATGCCAACTCATGGTAAGGAACTCTGAGGATCTGAAAAAAAGAGTTGTTTCTCTACATAAAGATGGCATAGGCTATAAGAAGATTGCCAAGACCCTGAAACTGAGCTGCAGCACGGTGGCCAAGACCATACAGAGGTTTAACAGGACAGGTTCCACTCAAAACAGGCCTCGCCACGGTTGACCAAACAAGTTGAGTGCATATGCTCAGCATCATATCCAGAGGTTGTCTTTGGGAAATAGATGTAAGAGTGCTGCCAGCATTGCTGCAGAGGTTGAAGGGGTGGGGGGTCAGCCTTTCAATGCTCAGGCCATACGATGCACACTGCATCAAATTGGTCTGCATGGCTGTCGTCCCAGAAGGAAGTCTCTTCTAAAGATGATGCTCAAGACAACCAGACTAAGGGCATTGTGGAACTAATGGAACCATGTCCTGTGGTCTGATGAGACCAAGAAAAACGTATTTGGTTCAGATGGTGTCAAGCGTGTGTGGCGAAAACCAGGTGAGAAGTACAAAAAACAAGTGTGTCTTGCCTACAGTCAAGCATGGTGGTGGGAGTGTCATGGTCTGGGGCTGCATGAGTGCTGCCGGCCCTGGCGAGCTCCAGTTCATTGAGGGAACCATGAATGCCAACATGTACTGTGACATACTGAAGCAGAGCATGATCCCCTCCTTTTGGAGACTGGGTCCCAGGGCAGTATTCCAACATGATAACGACCCTAAACACACCTCCAAGACGACCACTGCCTTGCTAAAGAAGCTGAGGGTAAAGGTGATGGACTGGCCAAGAATGTCTTCAGACCTAAACCCTATGGCTCTGTGGCGCATCCTCAAATGGAAGGTGGAGGAGCGCAAGGTCTCTAGCATCCACCAGCTCTGTAAAGTCACCATGGATGAGTGGAAGAGAACTCCAGTGGCAACCTGTGAAGCTCTGGTGAACTCCATGCCCAAGAGGGTTAAGGCAGTGCTGGAAAATAATGGTGGCCATGCAAAATATTGACACTTTGGGCCCAATTTGGACATTTTCACTTAGGAGTGTACTCACTTTTGTTGCCAGTAGTTTAGACATTAATGGCTGTGTGATAAGTTATTTTGAGGGGACAGCGAATTTACACTGTTATACAAGCTGTACGCTCACTACTTTACATTGTAGCAAAGGGTCATTTCTTCGGTGTTGTCGCATGAAAAGATATAATAAAATATCTACAAAAATGTGAGGGGTGTACTTACTGTTGTGAGATACTGTACATTTTCTTATTTTAATCATGGTCAGGTGTACAAAATAACAATCAGATAATATGAAATATGAAGTAAGCTTCCCTGCTGTCTAAGCAGAATTTTAGGACACAATTAATAATAATAATAATAATAATAATAAAAATAATTGTATAATCATATATGATTTTATTTTTGTTATTGAAATCTGGTAAAATAAAAAAAATGGAGAATTACAAAGTGGTGATACATAGAAAAGATAATTTCAATATATTATAAAAAATAAATGGAACAGAAATAGTATTCTACTCAATTACACTACACTATGACACCTTTATAACTCAGTTTCTCTTCTATATGTCACAAAGTCCATGACTACATATTCTGTTCATAGCTATACTTACATTTATTAATACTTCTTAATAAATAAGCTGACTTGCTGTGCAACTTTATTTTCTATTGTTGCTTTCTTGATTCTGTAATAAAATCATGATCCTACAGTTCACTGTAAGCTAAAGTTATAAAATTAGTTTCCATGACTACCAGACATGTAAATTTAGAGAAAAACTTTGAAGAGATAGGTTTTGCTTATATAAAAGAAACAAATCAAGTTATTTAAACTGAGGACCATTTTGCAAGTGAGAACTATGCATTAGGGAATATTATGTCTTTCTGCAAAGCATTCCAAAAATATATTAATTAAATAAATGCATTTATGCATACAATATATCATTTTTTCAGTATGAAGAATACACTGGCTCCATGCTAGGTTCTCTGGAAGAATTTATGAAGAAGGCACTCCAGATAGACAAAATAGAGCTGGATGTCTCAGTATTGGATGACCCTTACTCAGGGGAGGTGAGATTATGAATGGTTTCCTGCAAGGGATCACAAACTCATCAGTATAGTTTAAATGTTTCCACATTCTTTGCATAAGTTTATCCACCTTACCAATCGCTCTGTGTCTGCTACTCCTCTCTGTCAATCCCTCCACTGGCTTCCACTCACCCAACAAATTAAATTCAAAATACTAACAACTACTTACAAAGCCATTCACAACTTAGCCCCCAGCTACATCACTAGCCTAGTCTCAACATACCAAACTAATCATTCTGTTCGTTCCTTTCAAGAACTCCTGCTCTCTAGCTCCCTCGTCACCTCCTCCCATGCTAGCATCCAGGACTTTTCCAGAGCCTCTCCATTCCTATGGAACGTCTTACCCCAATTTGTCCGGTTATCTCCTACTCTATTAGCTTTTAAACGATCCCTGAAAACCTTTCTTTTCAGGGAAGCCTATCTTACCCACATAGGTATTGAGTATATAAAAGTGTGGTATGGCGCTGCTAATTGAAAATGGGGTCAGGAACAAATGCTCAGAACATAAATGAAGAAAGGAAAGTGGGTGTGGGGCTAACTCAGAAACGTAGTGTAAAGTGCATAGTGCAAACGTGATATAAAATCATAAATGTGCATGTCAGTGTATAATTACACTGGATGTGCAAAAAGCAAAAAAATGAATGTATATACCAATACAGTGCTATATGAAGGAATATATGCATACACATGTGTAGTACCATAAAATCAGGCAATTTGCATTGATTCACTAAAAATATCTAAACTGCAGTGCTTATCAAATCATTAAGGTGCAACAATAAAAATATAGTCCAAAAACCTTGGGTTCCTTGTGCAGGGGCAACCCGATTGACAGTTCTGAGGAGTTGAATAATTCCAATATAAACATGCAGGTAGGGGATGGGAGGTGAAGTGGCTGAGAGGTAGGCAGCATGCACCCCCACAACACACCCCACTCACCTATCCCTTGGTGTTCCGTTCCAAGGGTGATACTCGTGTCTCAGCCCAGGGCAAGCAGAAAGGTCCACATGAAATAAAGAGATCCCAAATGTGTAGAAATGATGAAGGCAATAAAAGCATAAAATGTGCACTCACTATTAAACTCGTGGGAAGCCTCTGAGAAGCCAGACCAGTGAATCCGGAAATTCCTTGCGTTCCACCTGGTTCAAGCCGGAAGTGCATATGACGCTCTCTGGCTCCGTCTGACGCGTTTCGTCATAGAGACATCATTGGAGGCGGCGCCATATTGGAGCACTAGCCGGCCTTATATACAGTGGTAACCCAGCAACCCCTTGTTCACAGAAACAACGGTCGCCATCTTAGTACTCCCAGTTCTTTAACCTGTTGTCATCATCCTTCTCAAAGAACAATGTATTACCTACAGCTTTATAAAAAATTGTTAAACCATATTAATCAAATTTTATTAATGCAAAAATGTGTGTTTAGAAAAGTGTGTGTCAAAAAATAAAATATTAAAAACAAAAACTGAAATGTTAAACACAAGGAGGCAGCTGAGCCAGCAACAGGCTATTTTAGAAGGGCGATTCTCAAATTAAGATGCAAACATATAAAGAATATATATGTAAAGGGACGTCTAAAAACAATTCTTAAATATATGTAAATATAAATATAAAAAAAGGGGAGAAAGAATATTTTTTTAAACTATGAAAAAAATATATAATAACAAAATATAAAATATCCAATGAGGAAAAAACTAAGTCAAAACTTGATAGGAGCTAATCTGTCAAGGTGTATGTACATATGTAGAGTGGGGATCTGTGTACAAAGATTGTGAGCCATAGAGACTAGATAGATAAAGCAGGCGAGGGGAGTAAAAAATCCAGAAGTTTGGCGAAAGAGGAGTCTAGATGGATTATAGATATATTGCAGAATTTTGTGGGCCTATTACTGCTATACCTATGTTCGCTATATCAAAGGTTTTTTTTTTGTTGAGTATACATAAAAGAAAAAAATATATGGAAAAAATTGTGTATTTAATTTGCTTACAAGAGAATATGTGAATGGAGGGGAGGAAAAATATATTTTGTTTTTTTTAATTATATATATATTTAAGGTGTATTTCACACAAGCTGAAATTTCACCCGGGATAGTTTTTAAGGCATCCCAATTCTATATGCCCCTTATTTTGTGGGAACATTTAAGAAAAAAACTTTAATAATAGGAAACCACTATATATAAAATATATATAAAAATGTATAAAGACACGGTTCCAGAGCATAAAAGTTATAATAAGCGAGATATCCAAAAACTAGGAGGGAAAAAAACGCCTTAAGACTGCGTCAAAAGGAACAAACACAAGAAAGTAGGTGAATGGATGAGGGAATATTTGGATGTATTCATAAATTGTAAGAAATCGTAGATAAAAATTATTACATCGTGAATGGTAGTAAAAAAAATCACTATTTTTATAATCAGGAACCCATCAGGAAAAAATGATAAAAACAAGAGAATAAGTGAATGAATGGGAGGGGTATTTTAATGTACTAGTAAATATGTAAAAAATCAAAAAAGGATTTTAGATCATGGCAAGGTAATAGAGATCCCTATTTTTTTGGCCAGGGACCCATAAAGCAGGAGGAGACTTTAGTCATCATTAATGAAGCAATTTAGATCAATATCTATATTGAGTCCATAAGGTTGTAAAGAGTTCAAAAGATAAATCCATTTAGTTTCATTCTAGGAGAATTTTGTCTTCCTATTTCCTCCCCGCCAGTATTCCTTTACATGATCTATGCCTGTAAGGAGAACACCTAGACCAACCCCAAGAAGCACCAACCCAAGAACTCCCATACATAATTATAGGAACTACAGACAGGAGAGTCCGAGAAGATACTACCACAGACCTGACCCTAGAACCCCTAGGTCTCCTAGAAGGCCTCTGGAAACCTATAATAGGTACTCCACTTTACAACATTATAATGAGAAGCACCGAGGTTACCAAAACAGAGTCTGTTTTCAACGAGGACACAATGCGAGAACCCCGAGACCCAGGGGGGGTTTCGGCCCACCAAAATTCTGGAATTGGGGACCACCCAGAGAACAAAGAACTTATTACGGGGATCATCGCGCCAGACCCCTACCTCCAAGAGAGGTGAATTGGAGACCCCAGAGAGAGTGGAGAGACGCCCCAGAACCTCCTATGAGACATCAAGGTTGGGCAGAAGGAAACGACCAAGGGGGAAATGAGGCAGAAAGAAAAAAACGAAGACGAGAGTATTAGGGAAGGGTATTTTTAATTTAAGTGACACCGTTTTTACTGATGAAGAAATGTCTATTCTGGACCTAGGCCTAAAATATGCTCCAGATAAGAATATGGATTACTTTGAAGTCTACATAGACTTACAAAAATTTATAAGAAAGCTCAACAAAAAAGTTTTTTGCTACGAAGCCGAACACCAACACTAATGTAGATGGGGTACACTATTCTCACACCAAATTAAAAAACAAATCTACCTTCAACCCCAAGAACACAGGGAATGAAAGTTTGGAAGTTTTCAGGAAATTGGTTGAAGAAGATATTAAGAAACTTAAGATCCAGAGCTCTAAAGGAAAGAAAGTTTGGGAATCAATCAAGGAACTGGAAAGGAAAAAGAATATAGTTATTCGACCAGCAGACAAGGGAGGTGGAGTGGTAATACATAACAAGAAGGACTATGAAGAAGAAATGAAGAGACTAATGGACACGGCGGATACATATAAAAAATTAAAACGGAACCCAAAGAAGAAACTGGAGAAAAAACTGAAGGAGTACATTGATAAGGGCAAAGAAAAAGGGCTTATTAACAAGAAGGAGGCCAAATATCTCATACCAAAAACAACAAAGACTCCAGTTATATACTACTTGCCCAAAATACATAAAAATCAGGAGAAACCACCCGGAAGACCAATTGTTAGCGGGATTGACTCCCTCCTCTCCAGATTGGGAGAATATGTGGACGAGTTCCTGCGTCCCATAGTACCGAGAACTCTATCAAATTTACAAGATGGAAGACAATTGATCATGGAACTTAGGAATTTAGAAGTACAGGAAGGAGACCTATTGGTCACCATAGACGTTGAGTCTCTGTATACTAGCATCGTGCAGAGCGATGGACTTAAGGGTGTGGAGTGGGCCCTAAATAAATATACAGAATTAAAACAAGAACAAATTAGCTACCTTTTGGAGGGCCTTGACTTAGCTATGAACAATAATTACTTCTGGTACGAGGGCAATTTCTCCGCTCAAACCAAGGGTGTTGCGATGGGGGCAAAATATGCCCCGAGCGTAACTAACTTGTTCATGAGCAGATGGGAGGATGAGGAGATCTTTAATAAAGACAGACCCAACTTAAAATTCTACAAACGATACATTGATGACATTTTTTTGGTTTGGAGAGGCACAGAAACAGAATTAAAGGATGTCTTTAATGATATAAATTGCAACATATACGGTATAACGTTTACAGGGGATTGGAATATGGATGTCGTCAAATACTTGGATCTTCAAGTTTTTAAAAATGATAATCAATTAGATACCAGGACATTTTTTAAACAGACAGACCGAAATGGATATATTCCAACCAACAGTTGCCACCATCCTAAGTGGATTGGAAACATGCCCAAGGGTCAACTAATGAGGATAAGGAGGAACTGCAGCTCTATCGAGGACTTCGAATTACAAGCAGACGTACTCGTAAAGAGGTTCATCAACATGGGATATAAAAAGAAAGAAATGGAAAAACTGAAAGAACAAGTAAAAAATATGGACAGAGCATCATTACTGGCCAAAAAAATAGGGATCTCTATTACCTTCCCATGATCTAAAATCCTTTACTTACGATTTTTTAGAATTTTTACATATTTACTAGTACATTAAAATACCCCTCCCATCCATTCACTTATTCTCTTGTTTTTATCATTTTTTCCTGATGGGCTCCTGACTATAAAAATAGTGATTTTTTACTACCATTCACGATTTAATAATTTTTATCTACGAATTTTTATCTACGATTTCTTACAATTTATGAATACATCCAAATATTCCCTCATCCATTCACCTACTTTCTTGTGTTTGTTCCTTTTGACGCAGTCTTAAGGCGTTTTTTCCCTCCTAGTTTTTGGATATCTCGCTTATTATAACTTTTATGCTCTGGAACTGTGACTTTATACATTTTTATATATATTTTATATATAGTGGTTTCCTATTATTAAAGATTTTTTCCTAAATGTTCCCACAAAATAAGGGGCATATAGAATTGGGATACCTTAAAAACTATCCCGGGAGAAATTTCAGCTTATGTGAAATACACCTTAAATATATATATAATTTAAGAATTGTTTTGAATATTTTATTTTTTGACACACACTTTTCTACACACACATTTTTGCATAAATAAAATTTGATTAATATGCTTTAACAATTTTTTATAAAGCTGTAGGTAATACATTGTTCTTTGAGAAGGATGATGACAACAGGTTAAAGAACTGGGAGTACTAAGATGGCGACCATTGTTTCTGTGAACAAGGGGTTGCTGGGTTACCACTGTATATAAGGCTGGCTAGTGCTCCAATATGGTGCCGCCTCCGATGACGTCTCTATGACGAAACGCGTCAGACGGAGTCAGAGAGCGTCATACGCACTTCCGGCTTGAACCAGGTGGAACGCAAGGAATTTCCGGATTTACTGGTCTGACTTCTCAGAGGCTTCCCACGAGTTTAACAGTGAGTGCACATTTTATGCTTTTATTGCCTTCATCATTTCTACACATTTGGGATCTCTTTATTTCATGTGGACCTTTCTGCTTGCCCTGGGCTGAGACGCGAGTATCACCCTTGGAATGGAACACAGAGGGATAGGTGAGTGGGGTGTGTTGTGGGGGTGCATGCTGCCTACCTCTCAGCCACTTCACCTCCCATCCCCTACCTGCATGTTTATATTGGAACTATTTAACTCCTCAGAACTGTCAATCGGGTTGCCCCTGCACAAGGAACCCAAGGTTTTTGGACTATATTTTTATTGTTGCACCTTAATGATTTCATAAGCACTGCAGTTTAGATATTTTTAGTGAATCAATGCAAATTGTCTGATTTTATGGTACTACACATGTGTATGCATATATTCCTTCATATAGCACTGTATTGGTATATACATTAATTTTTTTGCTTTTTGCACATCCAGTGTAATTATACACTGACATGCACATTTGGTTTAAATATATGATTTTATATCACGTTTGCACTATGCACTTTACACTACTTTTCTGAGGCAGCGCCACACCCACTTTCCTTTCTTCATCTATCTTACCCACACCTAACAACTGTATTTTAATTTTCTCCATGAACTAATTCCCCCACATTTATTAGCCTTTTGTTCCACTTGACCCTCCCTTCTAGACTGTAAGCTCTAACAAGCAGGGCCCTCTGATTCCTTCTGTATTGATTTGTATTGTAACTGTACTGTCTGCCCCCTGCCCCCCCCCCCCCCATGTAGTGCAGACTGATGGCGCTATATAAATCCTGTATAATATTGAGATTAGCCTATGTATATTAGTATATATATAACTTTTGATGCATATTCATTTTCAACTAAAATAGAATAAAAGTGAAAACTTGTATTTTGCAATACTCTACTTTATATAACCTACTTTTTGCAATCTGTACCTGCCTAGCTGTTGTACTGGGATATCTTAAATATTCTAACCCTCTATAACTCATAATAAAAGGGTTTTAAAAACAAAGTGCAATTGCACTCACCTATGTCAGTGCCTGATCCCGGCACTCAGGATAGAAAGTATGTTCAGCCCTGGAGCCCTGCATTTAATAACACTAAGCGTGAGTGCCAGGAGCAGCTATCAACACATGTGAGTACAATTGCTCTATTGTTTTTTTAAAACTCTTTTATAATAAACAGTTTTATGCAATTAAGTATTTTTTGTTTTCTGCCTTCTACACTTTGTATTGAACACCCTGGAACGAACGTGATGGAAAAATATATTGTCCCAACAATTAATTAAGCGCTGTTGATATGGCTATTCAATTACTGGGATGTGCTTTCTGGTGAGTGTTATTTCAAGGGGCACACAGGGAGTATGACACGGAGATCCCTTCATGTATATAAAGACACAGTTGTTGGAGAGTTACTACATCTAAAGGTGTTTGGTGCAGTGAGTTGCACAAAGTGCTTTATTACAAGATTGATTTTCCACATAAGCACTATGAACTTGATGAACTGTCACTTACACTGACATTTTATTTTTAATCATTTTTATTAATATTAGGAATATATGGTTTTGGAGAAAGTATGTGCACTGAGGATTGCATACAGTATCTCACAAAAGTGAGTATGCCCCTCACATTTTTGTAAATATTGTATTCTGTCTTTTCATGTGACAACACTGAAGAAATTACACTTTGCTACAATGTAAAGTAGTGAGCGTACAGCTTGTATAACAGTGTAAATTTGCCGTCCCCTCAAAATAACTCAACACACAACCATTAATGTCTAAACAGCTGGCAATAAAAGTGAGTACACCCCTAAGTGAAATTGTCCAAACTGGGTCAAAGTGTAAATATTTTGTGTGGCCACCATTATTTTCCAGCACTGCCTTAACCCTCTTGGGCATGGAGTTCCCCAAAGCTTCACAGGTTGCCAATGGAGTCCTCTTCCACTCCTCCATGATGACATTACAGAGCTGGTGGATGATATCACGGACCTGCTGGATGTTAGAAATCTTGCGCTCCTCCACCCTCATTTTGAGGATGCCCTAAAGATGCTCAATAGGGTTTAGGTCTGGAGACATGCTTGGCCAGTCCATCACCTTTACCCTCAGCTTCTTAAGCAAAGCAGTGGTTGTCTTGGAGGTGTGTTTGGGGTCGTTATCATCTTGGAATACTGCCCTGGGGCCCAGTCTCTGAAGGGAGGGAATCATGCTCTGCTTCAGTATGTCACAGTACATGTTGGCATTCATGGTTCCCTCAATGAACTGTAGCTCGCCAGTGCCGGCAGCACTCATGCAGCCCCAGACCATGACACTCCCATCACCATGCTTGACTGTAGGCAAGACACACTTGTCTTTGTACTCCTCATCTGGTTTTCACCAAACACGCTTGACCCCATCTTAACCAAATACGTTTATCTTGGTCTTATCAGACCACAGGATATGGTTCCAGTAATCCATGTCTTTGGTCTGCTTGTCTTCAGCAAACTGTTTGCAGGCTTTCTTGTGCATCATCTTTAGAAGAGGCTTCCTTCTGGGACGACATCCATGCAGACCAATTTGATGCAGTGTGTGGCGTATGGTCTGACGCCTGACATGCTGACCCCCCACCCCTTAAACCTCAGCAGCAATGCTGGCAGCACTCATACGTCTATTTCCCAAAGACAACCTA
>BLSH010288403.1:16281-40568 GCA_018402905.1 Glandirana rugosa
TGTGTGTAACACTTTAACTAAAACCGGGATAAACCCATATCACTGTTCTGCAAACATCTGGAAACTGTGTGTAACACTTTAACTAAAACCGGGACAAACCCATATCACTGTTCTGCAAACATCTGGAAACTGTGTGTAACAATTTAACTAAAACCGGGACAAACCATAATACTGTTCTGCAAACATCAGATTCACACACAGTTTCCAGATGTGTGCAGAACAGTATTATGGTTTGTCCCGATTTTAGTTAAAGTGTTACACACAGTTTCCAGATGTTTGCAGAACAGTAATATGGGTTTGTCCCGGTTTTAGTTAAAGTTTTACACACAGTTTCCAGATGTTTGCAGAACAGTGATATGGGTTTGTCCCGCTTTTAGTTAAAGTGTTACACACAGTTTCCAGATGTTTGCAGAACAGTGATATGGGTTTGTCCCGGTTTTAGTTAAAGTGTTACACACAGTTTCCAGATGTTTGCAGAACAGTGATATGGGTTTGTCCCGGTTTTATTTAAAGTGCTACACACAGTTTCCAGATGTTTGCAGAACAGTGATATGGTTTCTCCCGGTTTTAGTTAAAGTGTTACACACAGTTTCCAGATGTTTGCAAAACAGTAGTATGGCTTCTCCCGGTTTTAGTTAAAGTGTTACACACAGTTTCCAGATGCTTGCAGAACAGTGATATGGGTTCTCCTGACTTATTTATACTTTTTTGACACAGTTTGAAGATGATTTTAGAACAGTGATATGGCTTCTACCGTTAATTAATACTTTTCAGACACAGTTTGAAGATGGTCCACATCCACCTCCATTTTTGATTTTTTTATGTTTTTATTTTTTAAAAAATATTTAAAGTTATTTCCCTGTCCCCATTTGTAGGGCACTTGTCCCACCCTTACCCCCATTTTCCTTCCTTTTGCAGACCTCTAGGACTTTCCAGGACTTTTTTACAGCCATTTTTGTGCCTAAAAGTTTGGGTCCCCATTGATTTCAATGGGGTTCGGGGTCCGGGACAAAGTTCGGGTTCTGTCCGGACCCGAACCCGGACTTTGTCCTGAAGTTTGGCCGAACCAGCAGAACCTGGACTTCCAGAAGTTCGCTCAACTCTAATCGTAATCTATCCCTCACAGCACTAGTAAACTGTACCTAGTCCAGTATCAGATCATTTTAGAATGCTAAGCTTTCCCCTCACAGCACCACCAGGAACCTGTCTGTAATGGAGGATGAGATGATATTAGATTGGTAATCTATCCCTCACAACGCCGGCAGCATGTTCTCCCTACACTAGCCTTAGACGATGTGACACGTGGCATACATGACTCCACCTCATATAGAGGCTGGGTCACATGATGCACTAGCCTATCACAGCCATGCCATTAGTAGGCATGGCTGTGATGGCTTCTAAGGGCAAATGAGTAAAACGCTTGTTGATTGGCTGCCCTGCAGCTATAGAAAAGGTGCAAAAAATACCCGAATACCGAACCCGGACTTTTTTTCAAATGTCCGGGTTCGGGTTACGGACACCCCAAAGTCCGGTATGGACCCGAACTTTACAGTCCGGGTTTGCTCAACTCTATACGCTAGCTTACCTGAGGTGTGGGATCTAGACACTAACTGGTCTTTAACAGAGTTCCTGTATCCAAAATCCAAAATGGATTTTGCTGCATGCTAATACCAGATTGTAGACCTCAGGCTTTCCGCACCAGGAGGTGAGGAAAGCCAGGGTTAAATAATAGATTTAGCAGGTAAGAATCAAGCAGAAGCACAGTAAGTAAAGAAACCAAAGATCAATAACAAGTAATTGCAGGTTGGGATTAATCAGAAGTGTAGTGGAAGAACAAGCCAAAAGTCAGTAAAAAATGGTAACAAAAATAAGGACAGCTGCAGGTATGCAAGGAACATATGGCTTGAGAGAGAGAGCCATTATCTGGCAAACAGAAAGTGAAGAGACATGGCATAAATCAGCAAGTTCATAGGAGAAGCAGAGTTCAGGATTCACCAAAAACAAGATACAAGGCAATATTATCCAAGGGATCAGACAAGGGGCTGTCCAGCATCTCAGGTGGCACAGCCAGAGGAGCTACAGACAGACACAGCAGAAGTTTCATTTTCAGACCCAGACCCTGACAGTACTCTTCTCCTTCCAAGATGGTCCCTGGACATCATAGCGCCAGGTCAGTGAGAAAAGCTCTAGTGGACTCTGGGAGCAAGAAGGTTCTCCTCAGGTTCTGAAAAATATCCCTTTAGTTCATATCCTTCCAATTGAACCAGATATTGTAATTTGTTCATAAAGAACCTGGAGTCAAAAATTCTTTCAACCACAAATTATTCTTTACCATGTACCTCAACAGGCGGAGGAGGGGAAAGTATTCTTCCAGAAAAAGGATTTTCATTAAATGGCTTGAGTAGTGATATGTGAAAAACAGGGTGAATTGTCATACTTTCAGGAAGTGTTAAGTGAAAGGTGACTGGGCAGATTTGAGCAGAGATCTAGAAATGTGCCATGAACTTTTGACCCAACGTAGCAGATGGAACATGAACCTTCATATTTTTGGTAGATAACCAAACTTTATCACCCACATAAAAAGTAGGAAGTAATTTGCAATGCCTGACATCTGCCTCTTGTAATTTTCCTGAGCCTCCTTCAAAGCATCATTCAGTTTCTCTTGATTCTCCTGTAATGTAGGTAATCTGTTGATGACAGCAGGAATTGGATTGGAGATAGTGAAATCAGGAATAAAAACTGGATGATACTCGGTATTTAAGAAAAGGGGGCTTTTAGAAGGGTAGCTATGATAAAAATTGGTATAAGCAAATTCTGCTATAGGAAGAGAGTCCATCCAGTCATCCTGAAGATACCTGACAAAAGGTACTGCTCCAAGGTTTGATTTGTTCTTTCGGTTTGACCATTAGACTAAGGATGAAAAGCAGCAGACAGATTTACCGTTACACCTAAAACTGAGCAAAAGCTTTTCCAAAATTAAAGTAAACTGTACTACTCTGTCAAGCACCACATCATTAGGCATTCCATGTAATATAAAGACTTTTCAAATCATTAAAGCCACAGTTTGTTCAGCAGTGGGCACCTCTTTAAGTAGTATAAATGAGCCATGAGATTGTCAATGACCTACCAAGATAGTAGTCATCTTTTTGAACAAGGAAGATTGACTTTGAAGTCCATAGAAATTGACCCCTATGGTCTTGAGAGTGGGTGGAGTAAACTGGCTTGAGAAGATTTGGATGTCTTTTTGCATGCACAGGTCAAACACTGTCAGGAAGTTTACACAATGAATCAAGTCAGCAATATAAATTATTTAATTAATTGATATATGACAGAGCCATCAGACTTCCAGCGTGCTAGTCAAAATAAAATAAAATAAGTATAACCACACTGACTAATTTCCTGAATCCATTTAACTCTGTGTACAGATTTTTAGCATAATAAAATTACGAATGAAAGAAAACAAATCATTAATTCTAAAAAAACACTAACAATCATATATACCATATTTTTCTCATCATAAGACGCACTTTTTTTCCCCAAAAAAATGGGGGAAAGTGTCCCTGCTTTTTATGGTGCGAATATACCAGGCAAATTCGGGCTCCTGGACACCCACAAGCGTGTGTTCTGAGTCTGTCACTCAGACACAGAGAGAAAACAGAACAGCCTCAGCGGCCGAATGGAGTACTGCTGCGGCATCCACTGGGGCTGCTCTGTCTTCTATCTGAGTGACAGGCGATGTCTAATGACATCATCACAGCGGGCGCTGGGATATTCAAATCTGTCATCCTGTCAGCTTTGTGTGGTAAGGCACAGATCAGACTGCATTTCATTGACACAGGTAAGGCTGTATTTCATGGGCATTGGTATGTGGCTGCATTTCATGGACACTGGTATATGGTTTTATTTCATGGACACTTGTATATGGCTGTATTTCATGGACACTGGTATATGGCTGTATTTCATGGATACTGGTATATGGCTGTATTTCTTGGACACTGGTATATGGCTGCATTTCATGGACACTGGTATGTGGCTGCATTTCATGGACACTGGTATATGGTTGTATTTCATGGACACTGCTATATATATATGGCTGTATTTCATGGACACTGGTATATGGCTGTATTTCATGGACACTGGTATATGACTGTATTTTATGGACACTGGTATATGGCTATATTTCATGGACACTGGTATATGGCTATATTTCATGGACACTGGTATATGGCTGTATTTCATGGACACTGGTATATGG
Organism: Glandirana rugosa; assembly: GCA_018402905.1. NCBI lineage: Eukaryota > Metazoa > Chordata > Amphibia > Anura > Ranidae > Glandirana > Glandirana rugosa. Next base: position 20,537 of record BLSH010288403.1, read on the forward strand.
CTGTATTTCATGGACACTGGTATATGGCTGTATTTCATGGACACTGGTATATGGCTGTATTTCATTGACACTGGTAAATTTTTTAGTACACCATTTGGTTCAGAATATTTTTTTCTTGTTTTCCTCCTCTAAAACCTAGGTGCGTCTTATGGAGCGAAAAATATAGTAAGTCTGATTTATCATTACAAATTGTGGATGGACCCTCTGCACACTGCTACACCCTTCCCAGAAAACTATGCAAAGAATGACAGGGATATTTAGTCACATATATTGCAATACATGTTTAAGCTGACCAACTGCGTCAAATTAATCCCTCTTCTGGCCAGTCCTACACAGCCTTGCCACTGCAAATTCTAAGGTGGACAATATGCCAACATGGGGCATAAAGACCCAGGTAAGGAAAGTGACTAGGTTCAGATCAGATCAGATGCTAAAGGGGTGTGACCAATTATTAACACTACAAGTTCTGGATGGACCCTCTGCACACTGCTACACCCTTCCCAGCAAACTATGCAATGAAAGACAGTGATATTTAGTTCACACATATTGCAATACATGTTTAAGCTGACCAACTGTGTCAAAGTAATCCCTCTGATTTATCGCATGACAGCGGCACAGTTAAGTTAATATCACATACCTACAACAATTTTTGGTACAACAAAAAATTAGACCTAGTAATTTAGAATGAATTAGATAACTTATTCTTCATTCAGAAGATACCACTGTCTCAGAATACAAGCAATTTGACTATTCTAGCAGACAACATGGTCTGCCTAGTTAGACCCTCTACTCAGACTTTTCTGCAGCAGAATACAAGGCTTGAATCTATGCTAGCAGTTATGCTGATAAGAGCTTGACTTAATTACCTGATTCCTGAGATGGCAAATATATATTTGAACAGGATCTAATGCCAAAATCTAACACACGAGACAGTTATTAAAGTATACTTTACCAGTAAGGATATTTGGGAAGGGTTATGGAACCACACTCAGGGATTCTCAGGGTCCCTTATTTGATGACCTGTATGTAGAGGATGTGCAGAGAACTTTCAGGGAGATTGGTCAGCATAGCCTTAAACCATGATAGCATGATGTTTGAGAGAGAGCGTCTTGTTGGAAGACTCGGTGATCAAGAATATGATCCATTAGCTGGTGAGTGATGATGATAATGATAATAATTAAGGTTGTACCGATACCGATACTAGTATCGGTATCAGTACCGATACTGGGCATTTTCAGAGTATCGGTACTTGTTAAAAATGCCCCAATACCAGAAACCGATACCTTCGGTTTCGGTTCTTTCAATTGTCAGTGGGAATTCCCGTTAACAACTGAAATGTAAAGGAAAAAATGCCTGCAATTGTTGGTTGTTAAGGAACGGGGCCGCCACTTCCTTAACAACCAATCAGGTGTCCTTGGATTCCCTGGGCAGAACATTATCAGAGCCAGTAAAGCCAGGGTTATTAAAAGTGGTGACAGCTAAGAGTGGTAAGACGGCATGGAGGTTGATGCTGTAAAAAGGAAACCTGGATAGGGTGAGAATTAAAACAGTGAGACATTGCGGTGCAAGTCTGGTTAAGCTTTTAGCACCACTAACCATTGGGATACTGGATGAGATACCAAAATGGACAACTGCTTTGCTCCCCTAAGAACTCTTTTCTATGCATTATAACCCTAACACTCTCATATTTGATTACTAACCTAGCTGTGCCTTGTGTGCTTATAAATTGCTGGCTTCAGGAATGTTCATTTTAGCATATAAAACATTAAATGCCATGGACTTTGTAAGGACAGCTGTACAGGTATATGCAAATAGTGTAATTCTATTGCTGTTAGATAAATAGATCTTGTCTTTCCCAGTTATAAAACCTTACAAACAGAGAAAGGTTGTTTCAATTTTAAGTGTCCCAAGGGCAATCTCTGGATATGACGCTGAGCACGTGCACTCAACTTCTTTGGTCAACCATGGTGAGGCCTGTTCTGAGTTGAACCTGTCCTGTTAAACCACTGTATGGTCTTGGCCACCATGCTGCAGCTCAGTTTCAGGGTCTTGGCAATCTTTTTATAGACTAGGCCATCTTTATGTAGAGCAACAATTATTTTTTTCAGATCCTCAGAGAGTGCTTTGCCATTGAGGTGCCATGTTAAACCTCCAGTGACCAGTATGAAGGAGTGAGAGGGATAACACCACATTTAGCACACCTGCTCCCCATTCACACCTGAGACCATGTAACACTAATGAGTTACATGACACTGGGGAGGGAAAATGGCTAATTGAGCCCAATTTGGACATTTTCAATTAGGGGTGTACTCACTTTTGTTGCCAGCAGTTTAGACATTAATGGCTGTGTGTTGAGTAATTTTGAGGGGACAGCAAATTTACACTGTTATACAAGCTGTACACTCACTACTTTACATTAAAGCAAAGTGTAATTTCTTTAGTGTTGTCACATGAAAAAATATAATAAAATATTTACAAAAATGTGAGAGGTGTACTCACTTTTGTGAGATACTGTATGTGCTCCTACTATGAAAGCTCTCAAAATGTATAGTGTAAGGACTGCAGACAATACTGGGGTGCCTTGTTGCGGCCTCTGCAGCTTATGTATATATTTGCAAATGTGTGCAAACAAAACCCTTGCTTTTTATGTGAACTGTTAGACAGGACAATTTGGTTTGTTGCAGGCTGGTTGGTAAGGTGAGCTTTACATTTTTCTTGTTTGCAATTGGTCAAATTTGACCATTGCGTTCACCCATTTCATGAATTGCAAACAGATCAGGTTCAGGTCAAATTCATGGTCAAATCTTGTACTCACTGGTGAGCCTTGAATCCTTTTTAATAATACACACATCGTTTAGCTGTATCCATAGAGTATTAAATCGAATTGAAGAAAGAGACTTATTTTAAAGTTTTGCTTTTGCTGAAGAAGAGCTTTTATATTAAATTTATTTGAAAACCAGCAGTCCTAAATGTCCTAAATGATTATATTGAACCCAAATACCTTGAATATTACAACACGCACACACACACTTAAACACACATATTATATACAACATTTTCTTTGAAAAACGTGAAACACTTTTGCATAAACAGAACTGAGAATGTTTCATACTATGTATGGTTCATTATTCCAGTTAAATATGTTCAGAATTCACGCTAATTCCAATTATAAATGATACTTTCATGATGATATCATAAAGCACTCCATCACCAATTCAAGTGTCCATTTATTCCAGAGAACTCAAGTGATTAAAATAACAAATCTGAAAAGGGTTATTAGTGACATGGAAAAGTGAATCCACAGAGTAGTTATGTTAAAAAAAAACTGCACAGGCATCTGCATATTAAACATATCAGTGTGAAAAAATGTATTTATTTTTAAATATGAATGCTTCAAAACTGACTGTATGTATTGGATATAAATGTAAAAATCTGTGGTTGTATTTATGGCATTCACTTTCTGCAACTCTAATGTCCTACTTGAAAATAAAATCAGTGAGGATACCACAGGACAACATTCTGAAAATCCTCTATTTTGGGTGAATGGTTGCTCTGTTTATAAGTATAATGGGTGATTTTGGGCTGAGTATATCATTCTTGGTCTTATGTGTATTTAAAATAAAAATATATCTGTAGCAAAAGTTTTCTTTGTTGGGTAAAGGTTAGGTAAGAGTTAAACCCCCTTTTAGGTTGCATGTGGCACCATTTGGGAAATCTTTGCTTACTTCCTGTACTAGAGACAACGTTGTTACCAGGACAGGAAGTCAAGTGAATAATAATGCCTTTATTTTACTAAGGTAGGAGAAAGCTAAAGTCCCTGTAATCTAAGGACACACTTTAATAATTTTCTAGGTACCTATACACCACATTGGGAATGGCTAGGGGACATATTTATACAGGCTTGAATATCTACAGTATTTGACTTTTTATTTTTCCCTGGGAAATATTGTTTCTGATAGTTTTGCCTATTTTTAAAACTGCAATATGAAATATCTCCATATTTTGACCAAAGTGAAATAATCCAGGGAAAACTACAACAACTTTGATAATTAAATTAAAACAATTTCTTCTGAAAGTTTTATCAATAATTACACCACTCTAGGCCAAACATAAATGGAGAATGTTTGAGAAAGTAATATAGCAATGTTTTTCTGATTGTGGCCTTTGCTTGTACTGGATATCATCACTGTGTTGTAATTTTCACTTGGTGTTTGTTTACCCCTTTACGACATGGTAGCACATAGAGTGGAGCGAACCCGAACTGTAAAGTTTGGGTCCGTACCGAACTTTGGGGTGTCCGTGACCCGGACCAGGACATTTGAAAAAAGTTTGGGTTCGGGTTCTGGGTTCGGGTATTTGATCACGCATGTTGAATAGCTGCAAGGCAGCCAATCAACAAGCGTTTCACTGGTTTGCCCTTAGAAGCCATCGCAGCCATATTAAATGGGTAGAGTTGAGCGAACCCGGACTGTAAAGTTCGGGTCCGTACCGGACTTTGGGGTGTCTATGCCCCGAACCCGGACATTTGCAAAAAAGTCCGGGTTTGGGTTCGGTATTCGGGTATTTTGCGTGCCTTTTCTATAGCTGCAGGGCCGCCAATCAACTAGCGTTTGCCCTTAGAAGCCATCACAGCCATGCCTACTAATGGCATGGCTGTGATTGGCCAGTGCATCATGTGACCCAGCCTCTTTATAAGCTGGAGTCACTTAGTTCTGCATGTCACATGCTCTCTGGGTAGTGTAGGGAGAGGATGCTGCTGGTGCTGTGAGGGACAGATTGCAGATAGATAGATAAGTAGAGATTACTACTACTACTGCTTTTAGGGACAGATTGCAGATCTCATCCTGCATTACAGAACGATCTGACTGGACTAGGTAGAGTCTACTGCTTAGATGGCCAGTTATTGTTCTAAAATCATCTTCTAGTTCTATAGGGTCAGGTTCCTGCTGTTGCTGTAAGGGACAGATTATTGTTCTAAAATAATTTTTCAGCCCTCTAGCACTTTCCGGGATTTTTTTAAGGTCATTTTTGTGCCGAAAAGTTCGGGTCCCCATTGACTTCAATGGGGTTCAGGGTAAAGTTCGGGTCAAGTTCGGTACCGAACCTGGACTTTTTCCCGAAGTTTGGCCGAACCCACCAAACCCGAACATCCAGGTGTTCGCTCAACTCTAGTAGCACAAATATGCTGCATCCAGGAGGTGGACTTTAAACCTAGGTGCCGCATAAATTGTGCTTCTTCTGGGAGCGTGCTCGATCACATACTTCCCATACAGAGACTGGAATGTTGGTGACAGCCCACAGGTCTTCTTTACTAATGATTCGGACCCATAGGAACAAGATCCTGATCAAATGGTGAGCCACGTGTTTATTTATTGCTTTATATTTTCAGTGAATTATGTAAAAAGCAACTGCAGTAAATTGTGGTAGATAGATAGGTAGCTGAATTGCAAAAAGAACTGCAGATAAGGGTAATTGTCAACATAAGTGATTGTTCATTACTTTCATCTCTGAATGCACAGTAAGGAACATTTATTCCCATGCTTTAAAAATGTTTTAACACTTTAAATATATTTAAATAAAAGGAAATAGATCGTAACACTGCATAATACCATATACGTGCAAAACCAGACAGCGCAAATCTAACAGGTCGTATATATAATTAGGATTATGTGAAAATGTCCTGCACAAGGTACCTTAGTTTGTACAATATTTGGTAAAATATTTGTTCAGTTATTATAAGCTTAGGAGTCCAAATATAGAGTTCCATTTTTTGAGAAGAACAGCTAATCTCTGATCATTTTTCACAAACAAGAACAACAGAAACAATTGTATTATACATTCCCAGACCAGCTACACAGCCAGCTTGTTGACTGGAGGATGAACAATGTTTGAAAGGGATTTTTGTATGCTAACATCTTTTTCTGCTCTCTGCCTCTCACAGTAACCTCCCAATGAGGACCATTATGTTATGTTTACATAGAGGAATGCTTGCTCTGATTATTTAGATATAGTAGTCACAGTACAATATCATATATAACCACTTAATGGTGCTGCAGGAAAAAATATATATACATTTTTATTTAAACTTTATTTTAATTTTTTCATAAAAATAATATAAATTACATTTCACAGATATCCAAAATCAAGAAGTACCCACAACCCGCCCTCCCATTAATCCCACCCCCCCATTAATCCCACCCCCATTGATTCCACTCCTTCCTGTCTCCTATTCTTACTCTTACTCATCTGTTAAGTCTCCTTCTTTTTCTTATTTTTTCTCTCATTCATCTATTTGCCTTGTCTCTCCCTGCCAAATGTCAGCATATTTACTAGTCCCCATAAATTCTTCCCATTTCTCCAAGATGCTTGAGAAACTCTCTGTCCACTCTTCTTTGCTACATAAAAATGTAATCTTATATATATATTCTACTCTATTGCACCAATCCCTTATTGTGGGGGCAAAAAAATAAAATCTAACTGCAAATTCCTGTCCTGTTAAAACTAGTATGATGAAGGAAGCCACTGTATCTTTTATTTTTACATTTAGCGCAGGGAAGGCTTAAAATTTGGTCAGGTTTCTATTGCTGTCTCCCATCACCCCTTCAGTTGGTGTTGTCACATGGAGTCTTGGAGATGGTTTTTAGCCCTTTGTAACCTTCAAGTTGCAACTAAAGTTTACATAGAACTTCCTTTGTTCTATGCAAGGGAAATGAAGGTGAGTATGTGCATTGTTTCTGGAATGTCTGCAGTATCATAAATTACTTTGGTAACTGAGATAGGGCAAGCTGAAAGCGTAGGACCACTTTAACTGGTTATTAGTTTTGCTGCATAATATGTTCAGGTCATAGGTCTCAAATGTGTCTCACTAGCCACTAAATATCTTGCAGACACTAGATCAAATTCAGATATTATGTTATCTGGCAGAAACCCAGTTCACAAAATAAGCAATGGCCAGGTCAAATAGTCATAGTGAGAATGCAGGCAAAATGAAAGTTTGGTCCCAGAAGAGAGGCAGTTCGAAACACAAGAGAGAGAAATGCTATTGTTCTCTCCATTTTTTGTTCTCCTGCTGTCTAAGTTTTTCTGTTTGTTTGGAATATTGCATACAACTTTAAAAGAATAAAACTCAATTTACATTTTGTTTTATTACTTCATAGCTGGAAGGATAACAAATATTCAACTCCAGATCATTAGCCTATTCGTTTTTCCTAAGCCTAGGATTTCTTCTTAGACTGAATCAATAATTTAGACCCATACACAAATCACAACCTCAGGGAATCTAACAGGAAAGGTAATACATTTTTTTTCAAGCTGGTTATTGTATAACATTAAAGTCATGCTATAGTTGAAAAATCCTTACACTGAATTGCAGATGCATTTTCTTTGGATTTTTTTATAATACAGATAACTCCAAAGCATCCTTTAGGCACTGTCTATTTATTTAGAATGCCAGACAATAACTGTTCTGGCTTTTTAGAAATCACTTCCGTCTGCTACTCATCTGTAATTGTTATTTAGTCACATAAATCCATAAATATAGAAAATAAAAGCAAGTGTGACAAGGCTAGCTATGGGCTGTTTTATGTAGCAGTAACTTATTCCACAGGGCTTAACTGGCTACATTTCACTATCTTTGCCCCAGTGGGGCTTATAAACTGTAATAATTTTGAGTCAATTTTATTTGAATTCCTTTTATATGAATTTGCTTTTAACCCTTTTATGACCAGGGGTTATTGATGCCATATGACCACGCCAAATTTAGCAGCATTAATATTGGTTAACTTATAAAAAAAACACTATTACTAGCATACCAAAATCATGCATACCAAAGCAGGATATTTTTTCATATACTTTTTTTTAAAATATATATATATTAATTCTGTAACTGTATCTGAAAAAATCCATATTAAACAGATAGCATTGCAGATGCTCCTGCAACCTGAACGGTAGTAAAGATCATCAGCAGGCTGAATGCTTTTATCTTTCAGTAAAGCCATAAGCCTGCTAAGGATCACTATTGCATAGCTGACATAATGGTCACATGATTGGGAATCACTCTAACTGGTTCACTGTCATCAGTAAGGACTTGGGCTATCAGCGACAGCTGTGATTAAGAGCCATCAGCTGTAAACAGTGTCAGATGCTGGATCTCAAGAAGAATGTTTTTATACAGATTATGGGTGGGAATGGGCAAAGCTGATATTTTCTTTTTTTCAATATATAGGATGTTAATTTTTTATATATTTCATTTTTATTTTTATATGAACCATTCAATACATGGTAAATTCATGACACATAATATACAAAGCATTATGGTTGTTCTAAAGAGCAAGCACAGCAGAAGATAAAGCCACTCTGAAAAAGTGGTAGTTCTGTTAAAAGCAAACTGATCTTTTGCTTTGAGGGTGGGGAGTGGTATGTTGGGATATTTATCTTTGGGTGTATTGTTTGTTATTCTATGCTGATAGGCCTAGGCTTAAAGTGATTAAAAAGTCTTGTTTTTTTTTTAAATAACAAATATGTAATACTTACCTCCTCTGTGCAGTTGGTTTTGCACAAAGCAGCCCAGATCCTCCTCTTCTTGGGTCCCTCTTTGCAGCTCCTGGCCCCTCTCTCCTGTAGATTGCCTCCTCAGCCAGCAGCTATCTATAGGGGCACCCGAGCCGAGTCACAGCTCAGTGTATCCATTCCGACATGGAGCCCTGACCCGGTCCAGCCCCCTCTTTCCCCTGATTGGCTGACTGATTTTGATTGACAGCCACGGGGGACAATGGCACTGCTGCTGTGTTTCAGCCAATCAGGAGGAGTGTCCCAGATGGCTTAAACACTCATGGACATCGCTGGAGAGAGAAGGGGCTCAGGTAAGTAATTAGGGGGGCTGAGGAGACTGCTCATAGAATGCATTAAAATAAAAAACCTCCTGTCTTTACAACCACTTCAAGTTTGGGGTGCTCAGATTGCAACATTTACTTGTTGCTTGCAATCTTCATTTAAATCTGCAAGTGAAAGTTAAAGTGAAAAACAGTGTGCATCTAAACCACCTGAAATTCTATCATTTCAATTCAACACATTCCCCTGTCCCCATAGTAAAATTAAAAGTTAGGCATAAATCCATTAGGACTATGTTCCCTAATTCCCTAATAAAAAATGTAATAACATGTAATAAAAAAGTTTTACACAACTTTAACATCTGTTTGAGAGGCTCTTAGCTTTTGTAAGAAAACACTTGCCTGTGCCTTATGTCTCTACATTATTGCCTAGTCTTTCTTATCCCACCATTGGACAATTTTTACATCGCTTTATTCTTTGCTATTAAACTAAATTAAAACACCTGCCAGTGTCCTGGGTGCCTTTGGTCAATTTTTACACAGCTAAGCTATATCTTCTTTAGATTGACACTCTTAATTCTTGATGGAAAACACCTACCTAAACCTTATGTCTCAAGTACATTTTGAACAATTCTTTCATTATCAAAAATATCCCGTGGCAGGCAAATTTTAGACTACCTTATTATCTGCTGTTATATCATGTTTTATAACACAAAGTACAGCTGTAAAACATTCCCTAAACCTGCAATTTAAAGTTTTTCTTTTTTTTACATCACCACCCAATCCATTTGAAAAGTACCATCTCACCACTATACTTTTTTATTATTTGGTAGTGCCCAGATTTTCATTATTGTTATCATAATAGCTTGCCCAGCCCTGAAACAGACATAACTAAAAAAACTCTCCCCCTCCTTTCATAGGCTTCAATGGAAACTCAATTTCAGCTCTCCGAATTTCAAACAAAATACAGCAAATTGAACCTGGCCAGACTGACTCATTACTATTCATCACATGCTCAGCAGCGTTGAATTGTGAAGGTGACTGATAAGTCTACTTTAAAGCCTCATGCACACTAGGCATTCAACCTTAGTATATGAGGCGCCATTGCTTAGTTGTGGCTGGAAGGCTCAGGCACTTGGTTCACCCTCGCTGCCGGCAGCCTGTCAAAATCTATGATAGTCTGACAGCTGCTGTGGCTGGATGGGACTGGGTGGTGCACTCAATGGTACTTCTGTTTAGGGCAGTACATGTCCAGCGAAGAATGCCCAGATAGCAGACTGCTCACGTTTTGGGTATTTGTCCTTGGGCACATACAACTCTAAACGTACATACTGCTAGGTGCACTACCCAGCCCTGTACAGCCACAGAAGCTGTTAAACTGTCATAGAGTTTGACAGGCTGCCAAGCGCATATCTGGATGATGTGCCAGTGCCCTCCAGCCAGAGCCAAATACTGGCGCTAAACACCCAGTGTGCAAGAGGCCTAATACATTAGCCACCGTTGCTATTTTTTGCTTTCCATATACAATAACACACAGCTGCACAAGAACATTTTTATACACATGTATTGACTAGTTAGCTAATACAATACATATTAATGCTTATGTATATTGGCAATCTATCCATATTATGAATTTTGATCACCATTGTCCTCTACACCAATAATTAGCTAAACAAGTATCCTCCTTAATCTTTAGAATAACTGTAATTATAAACTTCAGTTTTAAATATACTCCCATCCCCAAATAAGTGGTTTTAAACAAACAACAATTACATCTGATTAGATCATTAAGAACAAATTAAAGCAGAATATACTATTATTAGAGCTGCAACCATTTGTATTCAGTTGAAAATTGTTTTATAATTTTTATGTCTAGTACATATTCATTAAATTGTGTTTAAAGAAAGGGTAACATTGTTAGACTGAAACAAAATAATTTGCCACATCCTAATGGTCTCTATAGATTGTGTTATTTGTTATTAATTGCATTATTTTTCTTTTTCTGATTATCACAATTATAAAGGAATATTCAATTCACACCGGTGATTGCATAAAGCATTTCAATTCCTTTGTAGTATGGATCAAAGCCAAAATGTATTAAAACAAGTGAAAGTAAAACATATAATCAAAAGGCAATTCTAAGCAATGAGTGAGTGAGTAATGCTAACCAACAATCACTAAAGTTTTGTTAAAAACTGAACATTTGCTGATTTAAAAGCAGGTGCAAACTATACCACCAGTGTTCCATTGTTAAATTTATATTTACAGTTTTACAAGTTTCAACACTAGGAGACTCTCCTTTAAAATTTGTACCACACTATGTACTATGTAAAAGCATTTAATAAATATTCATGTCAAACTTTGCTTTGCCTTCTATTTTATGCTGAATAAAGTCACTTGCCAGAGAAAGAAAAAGGTTTTAGTAAAATACGCTTTTGACAAGTGTTGTTTATTTTTTTCAAATATTTTCAGGTTCTTACAATGTTGTGGACACATATGAAAAATCCAGTTCTTGATATATTCTCATTATTGGACACAATGCTGGTCAAAGACCACATTACACTTCGGCATTCTCTTGCCTGTATTTCCTGTCAGTATAAATTAAGCTCTGTGTGTACTTTGTAACTCTGACAGTATAAATGTCTTTAGGCAGCTCTTACAGCTGCTGGACTGGAGCTATTTAAATCCTATGTGAAGTTGAAGTCAGAATATAAAGATTTATACCTTAGAGCCAAGTAGACTATAATGGATCGCTAGAGGGAACTTGTTCCAGGCAAATGTAAAAAAAGAAAGAAAAAAAACTCTCTCCTTCTGTCTCTACCTACAATTCTATCTATCTATCTATCTATCTATCTATCTATCTATCTATCTATCTATCTATCTATCTATCTATCTATCTATCTATCTATCTATCTATTCAACATTTACACAGTTAAAAGCATGTAAGAGTATGTTAAACATTTATTAATGCAGTTTGTCTGTTAAAGTTCTCATTTATCCAGGTCATGCTTTAGCAAAAGGTAGTTAGCCACATTGATTCAGACATTATCTGTAATGTTGAAGAAATGCAGCTTACCCAAGTTGCTTCTTCATTTTCAGTGAGTCTACGGAACATTCCTAAGCATTTAAAGTAGCAAGTAACAAGTAGCAAAAGTAACACAGCATCTTCCGATAACCACTTCACACCTAAGGGTAAAACAAATGTTAATGCCTAAGCACAATTTTGCAACTTTGAGATGTGTTAGTAAAACTGTACATATCGTCACAACTACTTTTGTCTGCAAGTGGATTATGTCTTGTTTTTTCAGGACAAATTGGGCTTTCTTTTGGTGGTAAATGGTAACGGATAACTCCTATTTTTTTAATCATCAGAGGAAAACTGGCCCAAAATTGTAAAAAAAAAGCCCACTTCTGTGAGGCTGCGTAAATGTGTGCGGTCACAGTAATTGGGTTAAGGAAAATGAACATTCTTTTGAGGATAGCAAGGTGCATATAGAGGCAGAAGGACCATGGGTTTGCATGACATATAAAAAAGGTGATTTCCGCCAAAGTAAAACAACCCTGAGCAGGGGCAGATGCCTCCAATACCATCCGTAACCCACGTAAGATAATGCTTTAACGTTTTTACCCTTGTAATATACCAACACGTCATACCTTCAGCCATGTAAATGCATGTATTTACACCTGTTGTAGACATCCTGTCACTAAGAGATTGGATTGTGTAATATAAATAGGGTGTTTCCACAAAATTTCACATGTCTCATTCCTTATTAAATAGATTAATGGGACTGAGTTACCTGTGTGGCTATACATTTTGGGGTACGTTCCTAACATTAATTGGAAATAAAGAAAGGGTTTGAATAAGTAGTGAAAAATCATTATGTATAACACTACTAGCTTTCATTTAATGCAGATGTGTTAAGAGCCCTTTCACACTTGTATGACTTCAAAATCGTGCAATTTCCATTCTGATTTAACAGTACGACTTAGACGCGATTTCAACGCGATTTGAGATTAGTACAACTTTGTACGGCTTTGCTGCAACTTTGGCATAATGAAAACATACATGCTTATGCTTACAAAGTCGTACAGAAATAATATTGAAATCGCATCTATATTATCCAGGTGCGATTTCCATGCAACTTTGAGGATTTAACATTGAGGTCTATGGACCTCAATTTGCATGAAAGTCAGACCAAAGTAGTGCAGGGACTACTTTGAAGTCGGCGCGACTCGAGATTTTTGCAGCGATTTTGTCGTGATTTTGATGTGACTTTAAGCAATGCCTGTGTAATCCTGAGGTCTATTGACCTCAAGTTGCCTCAAAGTCAGACCACTCATTGGAAATCATGGGGAACGACTTGTCATGCGACTCCCAAGTCCCAAGTCGCAGGACAAGTAGCACTAGTGTGAAAGGGGCCTAAGACTCCATTCACACTTGTTGCGACTTTGGAGTGCAACTTTGATGCAACTTTGGATGGGTGCAACTTGGATATGACTTTGGCTTTGACCAATGATAATGGACAACTGTTGCACACAAGTTGCATTTTATAACATTCAGGTATGACTTTCAGGCAACTTCTTAGGGTTAACATTAAAGTCCATGCCCCTCAAGTTGCATGAAAGTCGGACCAAAGTAGTGCATGAACTACTTTGAAGTTGCTCCAACTTTAAATCGTGCATATATGAATGGGTATCATTGGAAAACATAGGGAACAGATGTTCAAAGTTGCATAACAAGTTGCACAAGTGTGAATGGAGCCTAAATATTTTTATTGTACCCTAGCATAACTACACTTGCAATCAGAAATATTCAACCCCTTCACCTCAATAGACAATACAGTGATGTTGATGAAAGATAATGAAAATAAATGAAAAAAAAAACTTGTGAAATAGCAAACAATATTTATTGATACATATTTGAGTTATTTTGTCAACAGAAGGCATCACGTTCTTCTTCAAAATGACCTGGTATTTCTGGGAATCCATGATGCCAGGTACACAATCAAGATTGCCAGTTCCTGCCACAGAAAAACAGCCCCACATCATTATTGACCCACCTCCGTGCTTGACCGTGGGGATGGTATTCTTCTGGTCATAAGCCTGATGTTTTGCACGCCAGACATACTGCTGGTCCATATGTCCAAAAAGTTCCAGTTTGGTTTCATCAGTCCATAGAACTGTCTCCCAGAACTCTGTAGTTTTGTCCAAATTCCCCCTGGCATATTCTAGTCGACTCCTGATGTTCCTTGAGGTCAAGAGTGTAGTGCGTCTTGGGGTCCGGCCATGAAGTCCTTGATTATTCAGCGCACATCTTATAGTTGCCACTGAAGCACTTGTACCAGCCTTCATCATGTCATCCTGTAGCTGTCTTGCAGTCACACGGGGGTTTTTCTTAGCTGTCCTGACTAAGTTGCTAAGGGCCCTTGATGAAATTGTGAGAGTTTCAGCTCCACTTCAGGCCATAAAAACTGTCACAAAGCTTTAGAAACAACAATATTATATAGGAAAAAAAAAAAAGGAGGTTTTTTTGGGACTTTAGAGGAGGCAAGTATCAACACAAAAGATAAAAGGTATCAATATATTTATTGCATCAATTTGATCATGGACTATCTAGGTATATCAAAGTAGTAGATTATTGTGAATCCAGATATAGATTTATACCAAAACCATGGAACATAATGCATCGTAATACAACAGTAAAAACATGATATATTGATTTATAACCCATTCACCATCTATTAAATAGATATATGATGAAATTGAGTCCATGATTGAATCTGTAAGCTGCATCCTATAAAAAGCTCTACGCGTTTCGTGGAATGATATCCTACTCATCAGGAGCGGATGCTGAGACTATCTGAAAAAGATAAGTAAAAAATCCTAACAATAATCGGTAATGGCCAAAAAAAGGGAAAAAAGAGGGATATAAGGAAAATGTAAGAAAGAATTGGGTAAATACAATTTCATTAAACTTGGATACAATCCAAGAAAAATCGCATGGGATAGCAAGCTCACCTATGCAATCTTGACACCGAAAGGGTCGCCGGGTAGATCTATCCCAGGAGCTTAGGTATAGAGGACTGCACCAACAACACCCGCGCTCAGAACTGTCCCCCAAAAAGAGCAGAGGTGGTCATATGGATGGTGAACATAGGGCCAATGATTAGCTACAGAAATGATGTCTGTGGGATGAATAGGATTGTATAAATAAGTGAAAAACTGGCAGTGAGATAAAAGCCTTTATCTCGGGGGGGCGTGGTCTGGACATGGCCGAGTAGAGACGTGTTTCACTTGAGCTCCGGTCTACCCCTCCGGTAAACCCGACATCCTGACACGACAAATCAATAGACATGTCAGCAGCTAAGAAGAGAAAGACGAAATACACACAAAGGAGCACGGGCCAACTGAAACAGAGCGGAGAACTACAGAAATTCTTTACTAAGACCCGAGACTCACACGAGGCCTCTGTTAACAACTCCAAGATGGCGCCTACACGTGAAAAGTATCAGGAAAAGACAGCGGCTCCCGCGTCTCCTGTGGCATCCACAAGCTCGGATGCCTTTACAGACTTTCCACCAGAGCTCCGCTCGGCGAACGGCGGGTCACCGATCTCGATGTCAGGGCTAGGGGCGGATGAAGAACTAAGGGCCCTACTGAGAGCACTACCCACAAAAGCCGACATCGAGGGGCTGATAGGCAAAGTGGAAGCAGCCCATAGGAGAGAACTACAGCTAGTCAAAACGGATATCACTAAACTATCAGACCGGCTATCCACGGGGGAAACCTCACTAGCACAAATGGAACGAAGGCTGTCGGATCTGGAAGCCGCCCAAAAGCAACAAACATCACAGGCCATGCGGATGCAGCTCCGGTTGGAAGAGGCCGAGGACCGCAGCCGACGTAACAACCTTCGGCTGCGGGGTATCCCGGAGGCGACGGGCCCGGAAGACCTGATAGCCACAACCACTGAAATATTCCGCCGGCTCCATGAAGAACCACTACCTCCGGGGCTGGAATTTGACCGAATCCACAGGGCCCTCGCGCCCCGGCCCGCAGACCCGACTAGGCCGCGAGACGTCATATGCAGGATTCACCGCTATACTCATAAGGAAATAATCCTCCGGAGAGCATGGGAAGCGGGAGACCAGGACTTTGATGGCGCTACGGTTAAGATTCTCCCGGACCTCTCAAAAGCGACACTACAACGCAGAGCACTCCTACGCCCGGTACTGGAATTAGCAAGAGAACTGAATATTACATACAGGTGGAGATACCCTTTGGCGGTGAACTTCCGAAACGGCAGAGACTCCTACACTCTTCACACTCCAGAAGACTTACCGGAGCTTTTCACCTTTATGAACACAGCACCGATCGAGGTACCGGACTGGCTGGCGTGCCTCCCACACTTCCCGAACAGACCGGGACCGGCGCCAGGAGGCACGGCACCTCCCAGACCGCAGAGAGCCCGCAGGCGTTCCAGGAGACCCTCGCCTGAACACCACAGAGAGGACTGAGGCCCCACTCAGGTACGAGACTGCTTCCCCGCTGTATCCCTCTGCTCTGCTGAACTGGAGTAGCCGGCTGTTGAGACTCCCCTAGGCCCGAAGGCTTGGCACACATCGCCTGACCCCCTCCTTAGGGGACTCCCACCCGAAGACCTGATGCACTGGGAGGTCAATTTACCCAGCTAGCGGGCAGACTACCTCAAACCCCACAGAAACCCCTTAGAGCATGAGCCGTATCACCCCCAGCACCCTCGGACAGCACACAGACACTGTCGTGCATCCCCGTTCCATGCCGTGGATATACGACCTACCTATTTGACGGTCTGGTCGCACGAGAGACTAAGAGGGGAGAACTGCCATTTAGGGGTTGACTGTAACACCTCCCGAATCCTCCAGGCAGCTGACAATGGGCCTCGCCTGGGGGGGTACATCGAGGGGGAGGTAGAACACAAGGATGGAAACGGTGCTGAGAGGCCTGGTTCAGATCTACACAAATGAGAAAATACTGCCTGCAGGGGGGTGGGGAAGGGGGGGAAAGGATATACCGTATTGCAAGTCCTTGGATGTCCAAGCCGGGGGAAGCTGCACTTGCTGTTGCTGGGCTGCCGCGGACAGATTGGAGCGGGGGGGGTAGCGGTTAGGGGAAAGCTTGATTCCTCTCAGGGATCCCCGGTTTGGGAGGGGAGCGTGCGTCTATGCCGTGGAGGGGAGTCGTCCTCCCGGATGAGTGGGGGGCCTCCTTGCCCCGGCTGGAGGCGCGCTCACCAACTAAACAGCCGAACAAGATGTGGGTGAAGACCCAAAGAAGGTCTACATTATGTTGTTTCGTTGATAGTTAAAATTTCAATTGTACATGTTGGATAATGATGTCCAAGTCGGGTTGACGGAGGGGGCCGGGCTTGTTTCTGCACGAGCCAACTCCACCCATCAACCCACTTAGATTGGCACCGTATTGGCCGACACTTGGCTGCTACGGGAGCTACAGCAAGTTTGATATTGTCTTGCACTTAGAAGAGGCATATTGCTCGGGCTTGATTTTCACGGCCCCCCGAGCAATATCTCCTCAACTTGGTAACTAATTACCTTCTCTTTTACTTCATTTCTAATTTCAGCCTATCTAGGCTCCTCTACCCCCCTACTCTCTTTCCTCTTGCTGCCCTTCCCCCGTTCCACCTCCCCTTCCCAGGTATCGTGGGGCAGTTATGGACGGCATCAAAGTGACGTCTTTAAATGCGAAGGGCCTGAATACCCCCGAGAAGAGACGCATTCTAATGACAGATTTGAGACGGAATAGAATAGATATAGCATATATCCAGGAAACCCACTTCAAACAAGGTAAGCTCCCTATTCTCACTAACAGATACTACCCGCAGGTATACTACGCGAGCAATCCCGAGGCTAAATCCAAAGGGGTTTCCATTCTGATCTCAAACAAACTCCCCTGGGTATGCGAAAATATACACAGAGACGCACAGGGACGATTTATTTTCCTGAGGGGGAAAATAGGGGAAGACAAGGTGAAACTTGCCACCATCTATACACCAAACTCACTACAAGACACATTTCTCAAGAACACACTACGCATCCTCAAAAACTTCCAAGAGGGTCAGCTAATTCTGGGAGGGGACTTTAATATTCCCTTGATCCCCTCGGTTGATACGTCCACTGGCAGATCATCGGTAGCCCCTAGGATTCAGAAAAATGTGGCAAAAGCCCTACACGGGTTTCAATTAGTAGACGTGTGGAGATTACAACATGCGGGAGAACGAGATTATACATTCTATTCCCCACCCCACAGAGTATACTCCAGAATAGACTACTTTCTGATCCCACACGGCCAGCTGCATGCGGTCCGAGAGACATCGATAGACCAGATTACATGGTCTGACCATGCAGCGATCACCATGACATACGCTCTGATAGACGCATCACACTCTAGAGCCCGGTTTTGGCGACTAAATGACAGCCTGCTACAGACACCTGAAATACTCCAAGACGTACAGAGGGAACTGCGCCACTATTTTGATACAAACGACCAAGACGACAGTGACCCCAGACTCACGTGGGAAGCCCACAAGGCGGTGATCAGAGGGGTGCTCATTAAACATGGAGCTCGAGTGAAAAAAGAACGAAACAAACAGCTGAATACACTACTGGGTAAATGACACCACCTAGAGGCAAAACACAAACACGCTACGACCCCCAATCTAGATACAGAGATCATGATACTTCGTAAACAGATTGCAGACCTATTACACTATAGAGCCAAAGCAGCTTTACAGGTTTGCCAAAAAATAGGATACGAATGGGGAAACAAATGCGGGAAAACATTAGCTAACCTGGTCCGAGAACACAAGATTGCGTCCTATATTCTCTGTATCATTGATGCAAGGGGATCTAAAAACAGTTTACCGAAACAGATTTCCCAAACGTTCAGAGATTTCTATGCCAAATTATATAATTTACCAGACAATGACCCCTCCCAGACAGACATTGACGAATACATTACAAAATCCCTCCTGCCCTCACTACCGGTAGCAGCTCGGACTGAACTAGAACAACCACTCACCATGGAAGAATTACAAGGAGCTGTAGCCTCCACCAAAAAGGGAAAAGCCCCAGGACCTGATGGGTTCACCTTAACTTACTATCAGACCCTGCTACCTCTCTTGGGCCCCTACATGCTCAAAATGTTCAATACAATCAGAGAAGACAACCCACTCCGTAAAGAATCGTTGCAGGCTTACATTATGGTAATCCCCAAAGAGGGGAAAGACCCCACGAGTTGTGGAAGTTATAGACCTATCTCACTTCTTAACATTGACCTCAAACTTTTTACGAAAATAATTGCACTCAGACTAGCACACCACCTTCAATCATTGATACATCTAGACCAAGTGGGGTTCATTCCAACGAGAGAGGCAAGAGACAACACGACCAAAGCCCTGAATCTGATACACATAGCTTCACAGACCAAAACCCCCTGCGTCTTTCTCAGCACAGATGCTGAGAAAGCATTTGATCGGGTAAATTGGAGATTCATGATCTCTGTGCTCCGCCACATTGGGCTTGGGGAAAAGATGATGGGGTGGGTCCAGGGCATCTACTAGAACCCGTCGGCCCGAGTCAAAGCTAACGGAATCCTATCAGACCCATTCCCTATAACGAACGGAACGCGACAAGGGTGCCCGCTCTCCCCCCTCCTCTTCGCTCTCTCGTTGGAACCATTTCTGTGCAGAATCAGAGGGGATCCCGACATACAGGGCCTTAACCACTTGCCGACCGCCGATCGGCATCTGACGGCGACAAAGTGGTTCGTTATTGCAAAACGCCGTCATACGACGGCGGCTGCGATAACGCGCACTGTGAGCGCGCGCTGCTTGGTGAAACAGCGGCAGTCTACGGCTAGCCGCCAGCCGTTCACCAATTCCGGGACATACAGCCCTAGGGGAGACTAAGACGTGTCTTTACCAAGGTTGCTCTCTCGCTTCTCCTCCCCCCTCTCGCCCGTGGGAACAGCGCAAGGCAAGCAATATCCCTTACCCAGACTATCCTAAGGCAATCGAAACTGAGCCCGGCTGCCCAAGATCATCTACGGGACCTGGGTGGGGTAGTAGAAAAGGGGTTCGGGTTACACCGCCTCGTGTCTCTAGTACTTAGAGGTTAAATGGGCTAGTTTACGAAAGAGTCGTAGAC
>BLSH010288403.1:45414-61601 GCA_018402905.1 Glandirana rugosa
TGTTGTAGTCGTTGTAACGTACAAGTTCTAGAAACTATGCCTTGTGTGGGGTCGAATGACTGACTTGTTACTTCGTCGTTGCCGTGTGACTACCCAATTAGAGGGAAAGGATACACACGTGTACATGTGAAGACGTGTCAAACTGACCGGTCATCACTACCTGGAGTTAGAGGGTCGTCGACACTTTTTTCCAATGTCTCCGATTATATTTCTGTTTTTTATCCATGTGAACGTTAGTCTTTATAAGTTGGGGATTTAAAAAATATTATATAGGGGTTGAATAATTGTGACATGGCAATCTTAACAAAATATACTGTTACACACAAATACTACATCAAACATTTTCTGTCTTGATTTTATGTATCACTAAACTCAATAAGAAGCCATCCAAAGCAGAATCCTGCACTTTGAAAAGATTTTTATTTATAAATCCTTAAAACTCTTTAGGGGTTGAATATTTCTGATTGCAAGTGTACCTATTTTTTGTCTTTATATTAGCCTCTGTAACCTTTTTTCACAGCTGCTGGGAGATTGAGGTCCATCACTACTGGCCAGTCAAACTGTGCAGAAGTGTACATGTGCACACATAGGAAAGGGAGATTAACCCATCAGTGTGCCGTTGCTGCTTCATTGTTCAGTCAGTAAGCTGGGGTGTGTTCCGTATCAAAGATCTTGAACATGCAATGTTGCTGATGTTGTAGAGGCAAAGAATATGGTTGTATTTTCTGGAAATTACTAGTGGAGTCAGACTAACTGCACAAAAACTATTTCCAATTATCTATTTTGTTAAGCTGTTTGGCTACATTTTGGCTTTATATTTTATTTGTCAGATACATAAATATTAAAAAATAAAAGTTTATTATTTTACAAAATTATTTTGTGAGTACTTTCTTTTATTCATTTTTTCTGAATTACTTCAATCCCTCTATAGCCTATTGAGTAATTTATATATTACATTGAGAATATTCCCCACTGGCGTTTCATAGTGTAATGGGAGAATAGAGAACAAAATAAGAACAAGACTCTCCTATCTGACAATGCAGCACAGTTACAAGTTTGTAGTAGAACAAATATCAGGGTCACCTTGTGCCGCTACCTCTATGTTCGATGTCTTGGAATTGGTTTTACATGGTGAAAAAGAGTCTTCAAAAATAGCGTGCTATATATATGCAAATTGATTGTGCAAATCTTTCAGCAACTTTGCATAAATTTTCTTTTCATGCTGTAAATAACTATCCCTAGGTAACTGAAGGATATGATAATCACAGATATAAAGTAGATTTATTAAAAGCATTGAAGCAAATTTCATCTGGCAAATGGTCAAAATAAATTAATATCTTTGTGTCCAATTTTTTTACTTTCTGTTTTATCTTCTCCCTCACAGAGTACAATAAAATCACCGTTTCCAATAATAGGGTAACATAAATGTGCTGTTTGGGAGCTTTTTATTATGATGTGATGAAAGCATTGTTTATAGAATGTTGGTATTCCTGTGGTGTGTTGCTTAGTGTCACAGAAGTAATATTTCTCCCCGCTTACCGGAGAAATGATGTCTGCTGTGGAACAAAGACTGGACCCTGCTGTTGCAGAACTTCAAATTTCCAAAAGGGACATTTAATGAAACCACTGCTTTGACGGATTAATAAAACTCCGGAGGGTCATTGGACTAAAAGAACCTACACTTAATTGGGAAAAAACAGCAATGAATTTGAAATCAGAAATAAGTACATGCAGTATATAGCAGGGGAAGGCACATGTTTTTATAAAGGGGATTCCAGCTTTGCTATTAAAATAAATAGTAACTCCAAATGGATGACATTTAGTTGAATAAAGCATTATACATTAGAAATAATTGCCTTTTTATGTTTTCGTTATATACAGTGTTTGCCTTTCTTTCATCCTTTTTTTGTATCTCAGCGCCTCTGATCTCTCCCACTACTTTTGAGCTAGTTCCTGTCTATATATATTCCAGCAGTCGCCACACATCCTTGGGCTGACTGTTTTCCTGATAGTGACAATGCTGGACCATGCCTGAACAATATAAGTTGGCACTCCCACTTAAAATTTCAATAGGGGTACACATACAGTGCCTTGAAAAAGTATTCATACCCCTTGAATTTTCCAAATTTTCTCATGTTACAACCAAAAGTGTAAATGTATTTAGTTGGGAATTTATGTGATAGAACAACACAAAGTGGCACATAATTGTGAAGTGGATGAAAAATGATAAATAGTTTTCAATTTTTTTTACATATAAATATGTGAAAAGTGTGGCATGCATTTGTATTCAGCCCCCTTTATTCTGATATCCCTAACTAAAATCTAGTGGAACCAATTGCAATGAGAAGTCACCTAATTAGTAACTAGAGTCCACCTGTGTGTAATTCAATCTCAGTATAAATAGAGATGTTCTGTGAAGCCCTCAGAGGTTTGTTAGAAAACCTTAGTGAATAAACAGCATCACGAAGGCCAAGGAACACACCAGACAGGTCAGGGATAAAGTTGTAGAGAAGTTTAAAGCAGTGCTAGGTTATAAAAAAAATCCCAAGCTTTGAGCATATCATGGAGCACTGTTCAATCCATCATCCAAAAATGGAAAGAGTTTGGCACAACTGCAAACCTACCAAGACATGGCCATCCACCTAAACTGACAGGCCGGGCAAGGAGAGCATTAATAAGAGAAACAGCCTAGAGGCCCATGGTAACTCTGGAGGAGCTGCAGAGATCCACAGCTCAGGTGGGAGAATCTGTCCAAAGGACAACTCTTAGTCGTACACTCCACAAATCTGGCCTTTATGGAAAAGTGACAAGAAGAAAATCATTGTTGAAAGAAAGCCGTAAGGAGTCCCGTTTTCAGTTTGCAAGAAGCCAATGTGGGGGACACAGCAAACATGTGGAAGAAGGTGCTCAGGCCAAAGGAGACCAAAACAGAACTTTTTGCCCTAAAAGCAAAATGCT
This sequence comes from Glandirana rugosa, assembly GCA_018402905.1. Taxonomy (NCBI): domain Eukaryota; kingdom Metazoa; phylum Chordata; class Amphibia; order Anura; family Ranidae; genus Glandirana; species Glandirana rugosa. Next base: position 48,373 of record BLSH010288403.1, read on the forward strand.
ATGCGTGGCGGAAAACTAAAACTGCACATCACCCTGAATATACCATCTCCACAGTGAAACATGGTGGTGGCAGCATCATGTTGCGACTCACTTGTTCACAGGTATCTTCGCAGCACACTTTTTTTGGCTCAAGGAATTCCTTTACAATTTATAGTATACATTTTTTTTTTTAACATTACGTTTTTATTGAAGAATATATGAAAATCGTACAGACATTGCACACTTCAGGTATATAATGACGCTGTAGTACAGCTTAGGTGGGAGTATGAGAACAAACATGGATAATAATGCTCATTTCGCTAGATACATAAATGACAATATCTCTGTGACGACTATTTCAATGACTGTGCGATTAATCATACTGCTGCTGCCACCTATATATATATAGTGAATACAGTACATTATTTTATTTCACTCATATTTCAATACCTTGAGTAGCAATTAATTGTCTATAGTACTAAGCTACTTCAAATTGAAGTGAACAGTTAAAACATGAGAGAATGAGAGAAGCAAGCTGAAAAAAAATGTAGAGGAAGGAAAAGAAGAAAGAGGGATCAAGTTGGTTGAATTGGGTTGATATGGTATTTTGGGGATCGAACCTACAGAAATGTACACGGTTATCTCGACAGTTCCCTGTTTAGCTCTCCTGAAAACTAAAAGATGGCCCAAGGTTGCCACATTTTATGGAATTTTTCCACTCTGTCCATTGCTTGTGCCACCATTTCCTCCATATCATATTTCTCGGAGACCCTTCTGAGTCAGTCCTGAATTGTAGAAACCCTGGGAGAGTTTCAGTGAAGTGGGATTAAGGATTTAGCGGCATTGATAAGATGTTTCATTAGAGAGTTTTTATATCTTTTGAAGGAGCAGTTTGTGATGTGTAATAGATAACATGCCGGGTCTAGATTCAGGGCTGTATCTGTAATTTGTTGGATTAAATTGTGGGCTTTGCTCCAGAAGGGCCTCAGATTCGCACACTGCCACCAAATATCTAAGAGGGTTCCCCTCTCCCTACCGCATCTCCAGCAGTCAAGAGGGACCTGCGGGTTCCATCTGTGAATTTTTGTGGGGGTTCGATACCATCGGGTATGTAGCTTGTAAGACGTTTCCTGAATTGCTGTGCTAACCGAACATTTGTGTGAGAAAATACAAGGGTACCTCCATTGTTTCTCTGAGATCTCCATTCGCAGTTCCTCTGCCCAGCTCCGCCTGAGTCCCTCCATCCCTTTTTGTCCATGGGTGCAAATCCATCCATAAGCTTGTGAGGTAGTCCTCTCACACTGCTCCCTTTTTTGGCATACTTTCTCCAACTCTGTGAGGGGTCTGCAAAAGTCCTTTTTGGACTGTTTGTTGCTGAGATAGCTGCGGAGCTGCATGTAGGTCCAGTCTCAAATTAGGTAGGTGATTGTCAGTTTTAATGGTTGTCCAGTCCTCAATTTTCCCTTTAGCAAAGCAGCCCCCTGCAGTCAAAGGCGTGATTGATTGTGTTTCAGTTAATGTGGGATTATCTACACCTGGTGAGAAGTCAGGATTTTCACCTATTGGGGTCAGTGGGCTATGAGCTGAGGATATTTCTGTGTGTTTGATCAATGAGTGAAAGATTTTTAATGTACAGATTAATCGGTGTCTTTTCACCGCACAGGGTAGTTTTGACCATGGAATCCAAGGTGAGTATAGTAGTCGTGTTTGAGTCACTGCTGCTTCTAAGTGTACCCAGTCTTTCAACTGACTGTGGCAATGCCACTCTATGATTCTAGCGACATGGGCTGCCTGGTAGTACTTTTTAAAATCCGGGAAACCAATTATGCCATTATCTTGGGAGCAAGATAGTGTCTCTAATTTTGTTCTGGTTTACGGTGTCTCCAGAGAAACCGTGTCGTGATGGCAATTAACTTCCTAAAGAAGTCTTGGGGCAATTTAATCGGGAGCGTCCGTGCCAGGTACAGGAATCTGGGCAATGTGACCATTTTCACTATTGCGGCCCTGCCGAACCATGTAAAAAATCCCTTGTTTAATAAATTGGGGATGGTGATTACTGGATTTGTTCAGAAAAATAATAAATCTTCGGCATAAGCCGGTGTTTTATATTCTCTGTCTTTCACCTGAATGCCTAAGATGTCTCTGTTTTGAGACACTGATCTTATGAAGGGCTCTAATGATAAAACGAATAGGATTGGCGACAGTGGGCAGCCCTGTCTGGTTCCATTTCGTATGAGATCTTTGTCTGACAGAGAGCCATTTATCTTTAATTTGGCCGTTAGGTGCTGATAAAGTGCCGAGATCCACACCATCATGTATGGTCCCAGATGTATATACTCGCAAACTGCCAACATGTAATCCCAGGCCACCCTGTCGAAGGCCTTCTCCCCATCTGTTGACAGGAGAAGGCCTTCTTCTCTCCCATTCTGCATGGCGTGAATCAAAAAAAGAGCCTTGGAGGTGTTATCTTTTGCCTCTACCCAGCAAGAGCCCCACCTGATCTGGGCCTATTACAATGTATAATAGAGGTCTCAGCCTCGTTGCTAGTATTCTCGCAAATAATTTGATGTCCTGATTTAGGAGTGTGATTGAGCGGTAACTAGCACAATCTGTGGGGTCCTTGCCAGGTTTTGGAATGACTGTTATGAAAGCAGAGAGGAAGTCAGGTATCACGGTTCTAGGATCTGCTAGAGAGTTTAGTGCCCTGGTGAGGGGTTTCGGTAGGAGGGGCTCAAAGGTTTTGTAATAGATGGAAGTGAGTCCGTCCGGACCTGGACTTTTCCCCGGTTGTATGTTCTTAATGGCATCCTGTACCTCTTCCTCCTCAATCTGTCTGTCTAGAAGCTGTTTTTCAGGGTCCCCTAGCATTGGCAGTCCGCTGTTTGTAAGATATTCCTGCATTAGATGGGCTCTGTCACCTCGCATGTCTGGTTGTCTGTGTTGTAACAGTAAGTTATATAGGTTTGTGTAGTAGTTGTCAAAATGGTTGGCTATGACTTCAACTGAGACATCCAGAGTGCCACTCGGTTGTCTTATTCCTTGTATATGGTTCGCGTGGGCCTGTTCTCTTAAAGCTCTGGCAAGTAACCTGCCGGCTTTGTTCCCTGATTCGTAGTACATTTTTTTCTGGAAAAATAAAAATCTCCTTGTTGTGGAATCTAGGAGTTGTTGGAGAGATTTCCTGGCCGTTAGTAGTTCCTGAGCTGAAGAGGTGGACAGGGAAAGTTTATGAAGGGATTCTAATCTGTTTATATGTTAGGTTGTTTATTGCTTTGTCTCTCTCCTTTTTGCGGTATGAGCCCAATCTGATCAACTCTCCCCGAATGGTACATTTGTGTGCCTCCCAGATCACTAGAGGGTCCACATCCTGTGCATCATTTAGGAGGAAGTATTCCTTTATTGGGTTGGTAATTTGAGGTAGGAGGGTCGGATCTGTTAAGAGGGATGCATTAAGCCTCCACATTTGTGTTTTAGTGGCGTGTGGGATTAGATTGCAAGTGATGGAGATAGGAGAGAGGTCCCAAAATGTTTGTATGCCAACGGATGCGGCAGTAGTGCGTGATATGTCCCTTTGTGAGATGAATAAGTAATCCAAACGGGCGTACCTGTTGTAGGGGACAGAGAAATTAGTAAAATCACGGCCGTCTGGATGAAGGAGACACCAGACATCTACTAAATGTAGTGACTGGAGGAGTGTTTTAATTCACTTGTGTATTTTGTATGAGATGCTTGATTTGCCACTGGAGGTGTCAGTCCGTGGATTGAGTGGGACATTAAAATCACAGTCCAGTATGAAGCAGCCTGACGCAAACCCCTTTAGTTCATGTACCAACTTTTGACAGAAGGTAATATGTGCTCTGTTTGGGAAATAAACATTAGCTATTTTTAACGGGGTGCCATTGTATTTCACTTTGAGGAATAAGAAACGTCCCCCAGGGTCTGACAGGGTCTCCGATAATTCAAATGGAGCCTACTTACTAATGAGTGTAGAGACTCCCTTTGATTTCCCTTCATTATTCATCGCATGGTACGCCTTTGGAAAGTATGAGTCTGTCAGTGTCTGTACCTACCCCGTTTTGAATTGTGTTTCCTGCAACATGACAAACTGTGGCCTACCTTTTTTAAGCTCTCTCAGCAAAGTGGACCTTTTCTCCGGAATATTCAGGCCCCTCACGTTGTGGGAGATCACTTTGGAGTTACGACCCAATGATGAATATGCCATAATGTGGGACCAGGAGGGAACTCATGCAGGGGAGCTCCACGATCAGGAAACCAGACAAACAGAAAGAGACAACAGTTAGCACAATATGGTAGTCAGCTTTCTAAAACTTTCAAATGTCACAGAAATCTTAGATAAATCTGTATGTAGGGATAAAAAAGGGGGAGAAAAAGTAGGAGACGATAGAGAAAGGTTCAGTAGAACACTAGGAGAGATTGTACTTTCCCCTGGAGAAAAACTTCCCTCCAGTGGTGTTTTACTAGTGTGTCCTGGGGTGATAAACCTCGCCCAGGGGCACACTTTGTGGGGGTAACAACTATGGGAGACACCCCACTCGGAAACGAGACACTCAAATCGTATATATACTGTCAACAACTAAAATTATTAAAAGACAGAAATATCACCAAGTGTATGCCACTGTAACAGACCTGCCCATACAGCCTAACTTATTTTAAGTGCTATTAAACTTCTGAAGATGAAATAAAAAAGAAAAAAGAAGCAACCGCCCCTGACAGGAAAAGACAGCTATTCTGAGTGTTTCCGCGGTGGTGCGCACAGCCGTGCATGTTCGCGCGTGCCCATGCACGCATCTGCATGCGTGCGCTCACGTGAGCGTGCACGCACCAGAAACGGCGCTAGATGACCCTATTTGAACCAGCAGGACCCAGCAGCCAGTGCTGTCTGTTCTACAGCGTTTCCTGCAACTGTGACCCGCGGTGACTACTGTTGAGTGACTTCCTGTTTCTGTGACCCAGGCTAACCCTCTGGAATTGTTCCTATCTGCCTGCATCTCACCCCTGCCTGCCTACGACTATCCGCTTGTCTGATCCCTTTGTACTTCCGCTGCCAGCACATTGCCGACCCTGCCTGTACCCGACCATCCGTTTGCCTGATCCCGCTGTACCGCACCACCCGCCAGTTGCCGACCCGGACTGAACTACTACTCTCCCGCTTGCACAAGCTCCAGTGGACTTCTGCTTACCATCTGTAGATTGTCCAGCCCTCGTGCCCCCTGTGCTCCAGAGCTCCCTGTTCACACTATCAGGGGTTCTCGAACCAGGGCCGCAAGAGAGGTTGCCCTGCATAAGCCAGACTCTACCACCAGGTACGTGACAGAAACGGACAGCCATGTCAGAGTCTGCGCCGGCCGGGGCCCTCTCCCATGGAGGAACTATGTGTACACCTTGTAAAAGCAGGGAAACACGCGCTCACTTGGATGTAAAATGTAATGTAAGTGATAAGACTGGTTAAGAAGATTTAAAATAGATCTCATAAAAGTGATAATATCAGTTTAAGAGTGGCAGCACGCATAAAACAATTGATCTGTATTGTCTTAAAAGTTCACTGGAATATAAAATGCAGCGCCTAAGATAACAAAAAAGGGCAATTATAAGTGACATCGATTCAGTCACTTCACGAATAGGGAAGTACATCGATTTTCACTTACAACCCCATGTGATCAGAATCCCATCCTACTTAAAGGATACGAAAGATGTGATTCGGAAACTGGAAAATATCCAACTACAAGATGGCGATATCATAGCCACAGCAGACGTATTGTCTCTATATACATGCATTTCACATGAGCTTGGTTTGGCGGCAGTTGAACATTACCTCATGCAGGATGAAACTTTACCCAACATACATAGAAAATTGATTCTGGATCTTGTTGTATTTGCCACCAAGCACAATTATTTTTGGTATAACAACCAGTTCTACTCCCAATGCAAAGGTCTGGCTATGGGGGCTAAGTTCGTCCCCAGCTTGGCCAATTTATTTATGGCCAAGTGGGAGGAGGATGTCATCTACACCTTAGACAGACCCGAATTAGTTTTCTGGGGCCGTTATATCGATGACATCCTCCTCCAATGGTGTGGTGATCAACAGTCGCTTGATACCTTTTTCACCACTTTGAATGATAATAATAGAAACATCGTCCTATCTTTAGAAAGCAGCAACACCAACATCCATTTTTTAGATTTGAACATAGACATTAGCACCGGTAAATTCATCACCATGACTCACTTCAAACCAACAGACAGAAATGGTTATATCTCTACAGACAGTTGCCACCACCAACCATGGTTAAAATCAATACCCAAAAGCCAGTTTATACGTTTAAGGAGGAACTGCTCAAATGTCAACACATTTACTGAACAAGCCCAAATTATTAAAAAGAGGTTCATGGAAAAAGGATAATCGGGTGAAGAACTTGACAATGAAATCCAAGCGGTTACTCTTATAGACCGAAGCACACTCCTAACCGACAAACCTAAAACACAAAAACATGATGCTAAATGGTCATTCTTCACGAGCTATTCCATACGTGCTGTATAAATTTGTGCTAAACAAATTAAAAGAATTATCAATAAACATTGGGGCGTACTATGAAACGATCAAATTCTGGGCCCCGTATTACCTGACAAACCACAGGTTGTTTATAGAGGGGTCCCCTCATTGAGACACAGGTTGGCCCCAAATGTGGTAGATCCTCCCAAGCAAATAACTTTCTTCCAGGACTTAAAGGGCTTTTATAAATGCCAAAAGTGCAGAGTCTGCCGGCTCAACAAACATAAAAGCAAAAGGATCTCTAGCTTCTCCTCTACAACCACGGGACGAAGCTATGATGTGAAATTCTTTAGTACATGTGAAACCAAAAACGTAGTTTATCTTTTAACCTGCCCCTGCAATAAACAGTACGTGGGTAGGACCACCAGGTCTTTCAATGTTCGAGTCAATGAACATATTACTAACATTATTAAGGGAAAGACAAACCATAGTGTTCCCAAACACTATCTCAAACACCATGATCGGAACCCTGATGGTATCCTCTACCAGGTGATAGACAGATATATCCCCCCTTGGAGGGGAGGATGGAGTAAAAGAGGGGTCTCTCAATTGGAAACATCCTGGATTTATTTACTTAAAAGTTTCCACCCACATGGTATGAATGTAGACTGGGATATAAATTCTTTTATAAATAAAGCATAAAAAACACACCTGGGATCACCATCTTCTAATCTAGCCCTTACCATCCTTCGTTCCCTGGTAAATGCTAAATGACGATATTGCTCATACATATTCCATATACCCCCTTTTTATCCTATACATAATTCTATCCAGTCCTATTAAAGTCTTAATATTGTATATTACATATATTTATTACTTCGTATTTTCACAACGTGCAACTGTCTTTTTAAATATTTATGTTTCAGGAATTTTAGTAACCGCTCTCAATATTATACATTCAATAATACCATTGTACAACGTATGTCTCACTTTGTTTGACATTCTGGCTGCTATATATATTTTTTATAGGGATTGCTCCCGTTTCTATATATATTTTTATACATAATTTTCATATATTTTAACCCACAGGTTTTTTCTCCTTTCATATCATTCGCTATGTATTATAATTTTTTCCAACCCCCTGGAATGCCCGATCATAGTATCGCTGCAAATGTGTTTTTTCCTTCACACAATGTCACCTCACACTTTCACGTGACATATCTCCCTTTGGATTGCATTTTTTTTCAGCTCTATATACCTTTATTACACATATTTATGGTCCATATATTCACCTTCATTGGACACCTATTAATTTTAAAACTTTCCAAAATATTTATTTTTATTGTATTTTATTCCACAACACCAAACGCTTTTTTACACATTTTACACTTGGAAAGGGTCACTCAATTTCCAGTTATCTCTGGCATCTCACTAGTTCGAGGGGTACCACACACGAACAATCGCTTTCCCGATCGTTCATCGGCTCTAGTATTCCATCTCACTCTCTGGGTACTGGGTGTACTGACGTGGACTAGCCGAGACATCACTTCCGGCTGGCTCCACTACTCTAGTACATCCTCTGGCTACAGTCAGAACTGGCAGTGACCAGCCGGATACATCACATCCGGCCGGCGTAGGGACGGCTCCGAGTGATCGCCCTTAGTTGTCATTTTCGGATGACCACTGCAGTCCCGCTCTTCCTCATGATGGATCAACCTCCCACACTTAAACTTTATGCACATACGTAAGGGGCACTCATCACTTCCCCCACTTTATTGTTTACACAATTCACATTTATTTCTTTCATATTTCTTGCCCCTGGTTCATTTCCGGTCCGATCAGGATACTTCCGGGCTACCATTACTGATCTCCCGTAGAGCACACCACGAGAGTTCTGTTACAAGTAAAATTACCATTCTCTTACACATTCCATTCAATCCAATATTGACACTTTTTGTCTGTTTGATTTAACAACTCCATGTGTCACACAGTCATGGAATAGAGGCGTGGAACGCACGCCGTCTGCGCCATTTTGGATACCAAAGTGGGACGTCCGTTTTTCACCCCCTAGAGGCGGGTCTTAATTGTAATGATTCTCATTATAAATAAGCGTGTTTGACAGGAGGGGGGATACCCCAGATGACGGCTTGTAAGCTGAAACACGTTGGTTTCCTCCATTCCCTCCTGTCAGTTTTATAAGAGCTCTTGATCTATTTTTCACATGTGAGTATTTTTAATCTACAAACGTGAAATAAATTTGTGTTCCAAACAATATCACACGATTGTGGCTGCCTTTTATCTTGCCTACATATCGGTGAGACACACCGGAGGACCCCCTGGATTGAAGCGCCCATCCCTGGCCAGAGCGATCCGCATGGATTGGCACAACAACCGGATCGAGTGATCCCCAGACCACCCCACAAACGGATACGTTGCAGGAGGGTAGGACCCCTGGGACCCCCAGCCCTTCATCACCAACCATCCTGAGGAGCAACCACCCGGTTGGGATTTGAACCCTGCGCATACATTACCAAAATCTGGTAAGCTTACATCCATATTCTTTTTACCACGGATTATTGAGGATTTCTACACTGTCACAAGATATTACGATATTCAAGTCAGCTAATAATTAGACGGACCTTCTGATAAATGTGGGATCATTGATATGCCCTTTTTTGTTATGTGTACACCTTGCTGGATTAACCCAAGCAGTGAAAACCCTGCAGGAAGGATATGTACGCTTGGAAAATCAAGTTCAGGACCTGGCCACTCTTAACCCCTCCAGCGGGGACCACACACCTCCCCGCACCATAGTGACTCTGCCCACAGAGCCTAAGGTGCCTATGCCTGAGCAGTTTACGGGGGACCGCAGGACATTTAGAGCCTTCAGCAGCTCCTGCGAACTGTATTTCACTCTCCAGCCCAGCAAGTTCTCATTGGAAGCCACCAAGGTGGGCCTGGTGATATCCCTTCTTCAGGATGACCCACAGGCCTGGGCTCATTGCCTATTGGAGCAAAAGGCTCCTGACACCACCACCTTGGATGGTTTCTTTCATGTATGAGCCAGCTATATGAGGACCCACACCTGGCAGCCACCGCAGAAGCCGCACTCCATGCTCTCCAGCAGGGCCGCTGTCCTGTAGAGGATTATGTATCAGAATTCCGGTGCTGGATCGCTGATACAGCCTGGAATGATGTGGCCCTCTGATTTGGAAAGTCCAGCTGGGACTTTCCAAATCACTTAAGGATGAGCTGGCGAGCGTCGGGGTACCCCATACCCTCAAAGCACTAATTAGTCTGGCGATCCAGATTGACCTCGCCTGCGGGAACGCAGAGCAGAGAGGGCCACAGAATCTCTGCACCCTTCCTGGATGTCTTCCAGAGTGTCTATCCATCCAGGTCCAAGCCCAACGGCAACCTCCTCCTCCTCTCCACGAGACCATCCCGAGTCTATGCAGAGGACCTTGTCCTCAGAGGAACGCCAGCGGCGGATGAATCACAACTTGTGCCTCTATTGCGGCAGTTCAGGGCACATAGTGAGGAGTTGCCCCGCCAAGACTGGCAAGGATCCCACGCTAGTCCCAGGGGAAGTGCTATCCCTGCCTAGTTCTCAGCCTCACCTGACCCTCCTCATCTTTCTGCAGCTCCCCGACAGGAACATCCAAGTTTCGACTATCCTGGATTTGGGAGCATGCGGTTGCTTCATCGACTTGTCTTTTGCTGCCCAGCATTGGATCCCTCTCAGGCTCAAGGAACGTCCAATGTCTATCTGCTTAGCCGATGGGTCAGTCATCAAGTCGAGAACAGTGACTCAAGAGACCTTCCCTCTGCCAGCTCGGATGGCCAAAGGCCACTTGGAGTTCCTAGTTTTGGATGCCATCTCCTCCCCATTATTTCCCGTGATCCTTGGCCTCCCATGGCTCCAAGCACACAGTCCTCACATTGACTGGAACGTGGGAGGAATCCGGTTCCGGCCCCCATACTGCTTGAGCAATTGCTTCCAACCGCCCCAGAGAGCATCTTCAGGGGTGCTTTCCATCAACCTTGATCCAGACCAGGAGTCCTGCCTTGCTATCCCCGAGGCGTACCAAGACTTCTTGGATGTTTTTAGCAAGAAAGGGCGGACACCCTACCTCCACATCGGCCATACGATTGCCCGATAGATCTGTTGCCTGGGGCCGTGGTCCCTTTCCTCTCTCTGAAATGGAGCTTGTGGCTCTCAAAGCCTACCTTCAGGAAAACCTGCAAAAGGGCTTCATTCGGCCTTCCACTTCCCCTGCAGGAGCTGGGATCTTTTTCGTTGAAAAAAAAAGACCACACCCTCCGGCCGTGTATTGACTACCGGGACCTCAATAAAATCATGGTCAAAAACAGGTACCCTCTGCCTCTGGTTCCGGAACTGTTCCAACGCCTCGGCTACGCAGCCATATTCACCAAGTTGGATCTCCGGGGAGCTTACAACTTGATCTGTATACGGGAGGGGGACGAATGGAAAATGGCATTCCGGACCCGATTTGGCCATTTCGAGTATCTGGTCATGCGTCATGAGTATCAGGGGCTTAAGGCTTCTCTGCATCCCATCACCTTCTTTTCACGGAAGCTCTCTCCCCCCGAGAGAAACTACGATGTGGGGGACAGGGAGCTCCTGGCAATCTGCCCTGGAGGAATGGTGGTATCTCTTTGAGGAGCAGCTCATACAGTCTTGGTCTGGAATACCTAAGAAAAGCCAAGAGACTTAAGCCCCGCCAAGCACGCTGGGCCCTGTTCTTCTCACGGTTTCAGTTACATATTACGTACCGGCCTGGACCCTCCTGACACCATCTTACCTGCTCACCATTTTCTCCTAATTCTACTAATTCAGGAAGATCTTTTGACCCAGATCAGGCAAACGATGGCCAGCTCCACCATTACCCCAGATTCTGGACTTTCCCTCAAGGACAGGGTTATGGTAGTTTTTGTGCCAGAAGAACTCCGCCTGTCTGCCCTTGAACTCTGCCATGACCATCACGTAACCGGGCACTTTGGCCATCGAAAGACAGCCGAAATACTTTCCCGCACCTTTTGGTGGCCACAGTTGAAAGAGGACTGTAAAAATGATGTCAATGCCTGCCCTGTCTTCACCTGGAACAAGGCAGAAAAAACTAAGGCTTGGGGTCTACGCCCCCGTGGGCGTAGATCTCAATGGATTTTATCGTAGAATTGCCCCCATCTACAGGCTACACAACTATCTTCATGGTGGTCGACTGCCTCACAAAAATGGTGCACTTCATTCCAATGAGGGGCACTCCCTTGGCTACTGAAACGGCCAAAGTATTCATCCAGGAAGTTGTCCACCTACATGGCATTCTGGAAAATATTGTATCAGATAGAGGGGTGCAGTTCACATCCCGAGTCTGGAGGTCCTTATGCTCTATTATAGGGATCAAATTGGCCTTCTCTTCATTGTACCACCCACAGTCCAATGGCCAAACAGAAAGGACCAACCAGACCCTGGATCAATATCTCCAATGCTACTCCTCCTACTCCCAAGATGACTGGGTCTCCTTGTTACCACTATCCCAGTTTGCCTACAACAATTCTGTCCACTCTACCACCCCACATTCCTGTCTGACTTCATCCTGGAAAGTGCAATCCCGGCCACACTGGAGATCACTAAGTTTGTGGAAAGCAACAATAAGATGCTGCAGGAGACCCTTACCCAGACTCAGGAACACAATAAGGAGATCTTTGATAGTAAAAGACGTGGAGAACTTGATCTCCAACCCGGCAATCGGGTCTGGTTGGCAATCCCAGCAATCTAAGACTATCCTGTCCATCTAAAAAACTGGGACTGAAGTTCATAGGACCTTTTCCAGTTTCACCCAGTGTTTCATGTACACCTCCTCAAGCCAGGGACCTGTTTCCAGGACAAAAGACGGCCCCACCTGAACCTGTGGTGATAGATGGAGAGGAGTTTGAGGTGGAATCCATCCTCAATTGCAGAAGAAGAGCAGGAGGCGTACAGTTCCTTGTGAAATGGAGAGGATATGGTCCTGAGGAGAATTTGTACCAGGAACTGGTCAAGACTAGAGTTGAGCGAACCTCTGGAAGTTCGGGTTCTGCTGGTCCGTCCGAACTTCGGGACAAAGTCCGGGTCCGGGTCCGGACAGAACCCGAACGATCGCACGGACAATGAACCCCATTGAAATCAATGGGGACCCGAACTTTTAGGCACAAAAATGTCTGTAACAAAGTCCTAGAAAGCCCTAGAGGGCTGCAAAAGGAAGTTAAATGGGGGTAAGGGTAGGGCAAGTGCCCTACAAAAAAATGGGGACAGGGAAATAACTTTAAATATTTTGAAAAAAATAAAAACATAAAAAAAGCAAAAATGGAGGTGAATAGTTTTATAAATTTCAATAAAGGGACAGGGGTAAAAAAACATCCCGTGAACGGGATGGGAATGGGGGTAAATTGAAGGAAAACGTCGGGAGATCCCGAAAGATCCTGAAACAATGTCTGTAAAAACACGGATTTTCAAGCCCAGGGGTAACTAAAGTTACCCCAAGTAACAGGCACGCTAGCAAGCCCAAGACAGGCCTGGGCCTGGGCCTGAAACAGGGCTTCAAGCCTGCCTGGTCGTCTTGGGCTTGAAGGTCTCCAAGCGAGTTGAGATCAGAACTGGTCAAGGACCATGTTTAAGAGGAGTCCTGGTATAGGAGAGGTAAAGTGTTCCTTGACATGCGGAGGACGAGAAGAAGACGTT
>BLSH010288403.1:130130-144302 GCA_018402905.1 Glandirana rugosa
CCCCTCCTTGGTTTCCCCTGCCCTCACCTATGTTATGATTATCTATGTTTTATGCTAACTCTCAATCGGATCTATTGCTTATATTGTACTGCAATTCTTGTCATGACTTTTAAAACTCAATAAAATGTGTTAAAAAAAAAAAAAAAAAAAAGTAGCCCTCAGATGGTTTATGTTCATACGTTGAGCTTACAATATGCTGTCTGCTATAATAATAAATACAATAATCTACATAACGCTATACTGAACATTCTCTCTACAGAAGTATCCAACTCAGGCATTAAAGTACCCAATACTAAGAACATATAGCACAAAGATCTGCTCTTCCATATCCATTAGGTTTGCCAGCATTATTAGGTGGAAATAAAGTGAAGAGAAGGTCAAGGGAGGTTTTCAGCCTGTTGGTACATAGCTGAATTACATACTGGCCTCGAATCATAGAGGTACCTATGGTCACACCTTTATTTGCAGTTTCAATTAACTGACAAGGCCACTGCAACGCCTGTTAGAAAGGACTGCACTGATTAAGAAACGGACCCCATGGGATAGGAAAGCGTGCTTCTTTAACTTTGTTTTATTTTTCAGAAGTTTCTGGATGGACTTTCTGCCCAACAACTAATACCCACTTTTTATTGGTTAAATGTAACATATTGTCAACTTGCTCATGTTTTCATTTTTTTTCTATAGCAACAGAGTCTAGTTGGTGGACCATATGAAACAAACTGACATTCTTCACCCCGATTGCCTCAGACCAGGGTAGATGATGAGAACACCTCATACCTCTCAGTTTTCATTAAGCTTTCCTTCCTTATATTGTCATGGTGCTTTTAAGGGTAACATCATAACCATCTAATCCAATGATAATTATCTTATGGTATTATAAAATAAGATGGTTTAAAACTTTGCTTTTTCATTTGCTCAATCAAATGCTTACTAACCTGTGCTATTGTATCTTTTTTTCTTAGATTGCTTATAGTTGTTTTTCAGACATGAAAAAATAAGTTTAATTTATAAACTATATATTAAATTAATACAGCACTGCAGCCTTTTCAGTAACTTTTGTTTTCTTGCTTTATATATTAACTGTTTTATGTCTTGTGCATCAGACATCCTATCCCAAGATAGTATCCACTTACCTACTGGGCTCAGTATAAACAGACAAACAATAGATCAGGTTTCATTAATTTAACCACTTGCCCACTGGGAACTTAAACCCCCTTAATAACTAGACCAATTTTCAGCTTTCATTGCTCTCACATTGTCAAAACTCTAACGGAGTCTGGTGAAAGGTGCATACCACTGGAGTGTGAATCGCATCAAGGTAGTGTAGCGCACCACAAGTTTGTGGACCTATGGCTGACTGCTGCTAAGTAGTATCGGCTGATACGGGGAGAGGGCTCCCTAGAGCACGGACGCTGAAACTCAGGGAGCTAGTGCATCGGTTTCCCCAGGGTGCGTAATCTAAGAGCCAGTGGGTGTTCACCAGAGCCTCTAGTGGTGAGGGTGGATTTGGCTGCAACTGGATCCAGGCCGCGGCCCCCAGGGTCCCCTAGCTCACGCTTGGGCTGGTCCCAGGTGGTAGAGGGGAAGCAGCAGCACAGGAACAGTAAGAATAGTCAGAAGAATAGTGAAGGGTCAGGACAACCAGAAGACAGGAGAAACTGAAGACAAGCTGAAGATCGAGGTATCAGGCAGGAAGGGATAGTCAGACAAGCCAAGGATCAGTACACGGATAAGAGTCAGAGCAACCAAAGAGACAATCACACACAAGCCAAACACGGACAAACGTTGATCAGCAATGCGGCCTTGCACTGCCAGGTATTATATCCTGTTACCAATTAAGACCTGGGGCGGAGACCAGCTGAGGAGGACCTACTAAAGCACACAGGTATTAAAATTATAAAAAATATTGCGCTATCCTGAAATGGTGAAAAAAGAGGAAAAAAAGGAAAACTAAAGCAGCTAACACAACAAAACTTCCAATTTGTGCAGAAATGTGAACCAACTTAAAACTAAAGCACACCGGTGAGGGAGGCCCGTCCTCTAACTGGACACATGCAGCAAAGGTAGGCAACAGATAAGGCATGTGTTTGCTGGTTACATGACAGTACCCCCCTCTTATGAGGCCTACCCCTCCCCATGCTTGGGCCCAGGCTTGGAGGGAAATCTCAAATGAAACCTGCTCACAAGACAAGGTGCAAATACCTCAGATGCAGGAATCCACGACTTCTCCTCAGGACCAACCCTCTCCAATGCACGAGGTACTGAAGGATGCCTTTATAGAGACAAGAATCCAATATTTGACTAACCTCGTACTCCTGATTATCCTCAGAGACCGGAACCACAGTAGGGAAAGGCAAGAGAACTTAGGGCTTCAGAAGGGAAACATGGAAGGAGTTCAAAATTCTGAGGTTTTTGGGGATCTGAAGTTTAAAGCAGACTGGGTTAACCTTATCAATTATTGAATATTGACCAATGAATCTTGGTGTTAATTTCAAAGAAGGAATCCGGAGTTTCATGTTCCTGGTGGAAAGCCAGACCTTGTCTCTTGTGACGGTCGGAAAAACCTTTAAACTTATCAGTCACTGCTCGAAGGGAATCATGAACCTCACCCCAAATGGTATTGAAAGATTGCTGAATAGTAGCCAAAGCTGGAATATCAGGAGAACAAGTCATTGAAAGAGGAAGCTGAGGGTGTCTGACATAGACTGTGAAAAAGGGGGTCTTCTGCGAACTGGTGTTAACATGATTATTGTGAGAGAACTCTGCCCATGGGAGTAGAGAGGACCAGTCATCGTGATGAGCAAAAACTAAGGTGAGGAGGAAGACTTCTAACTCCTGATTAACCCTCAAGGTCTGTCCATTGAATTGAGGGTGGTAAGAAGAAGAAAAATCCAGGACAATATTGAGGGACTTGCAGAAAGCTCTCCAGAAGCAGGATGTAAATTGAACCCCCCTGTCAGAAACAATATGAGAAGGACCAATTCAAAAGCGCCAATTTAATATCAAGAAGCTCCCGATCGCCAATAGCGTAATTTTTCTCTGCCTGAGAATTGTTGTTTATTCTCGGATAACTGGAGGAGCACCGCTCCTACTTCAGTAGAGGAAGCATCCACTTCAATAGAAAATGGGTCCCCAGGCTTAGGTCTCCTCAAGAGAGGACCAGAAACAAGGGCTTGTTTCAGATCAAGGAACACAGCGACAGCTTCAGGAGGCCATTCCTTGGCATTAGCACTTTTCTTAGCCAAGGCAATAATAGGCGCAGCAATAGCTGAGTAGTTCTTAACCACTTCAGATCCGCGCTATTGCCGATGTACGGCTCCAGCGTCGTCCCCTGTGCACGCTCCTCGCGCGCCCCCTGGCGGCAGCGGCGGCGCACGCGCACCGCACCCTGCGCGAGCGTGCCTGTGGCTCGGGCGGACTCGATGTCCACCCGAGACCCGCCAATCTCTTTTAGGAGCCTCAGAACGGGGAACCACCAATGTAAACACGGCGGTTCCCCGTTCTGTGACAGGGGACATACCAGATCTTCTGATCCCTGTCACTGGGATCAGTTAGATCTGTTATGTCCCAGCCAGCCCTGCCCCCCCCCACAGTTAGAACACACCCAGGGAACACTGTTAACCCCTTCACTGCCCCCTACACAGTAATCAGTGGATATTTAAATTTCTGATCGCTGTATAAATGTCATTGGTCCCAAAAATGTGTAAAAAATGTCCATCATTTCTGCGGCAATATCGCAGTCCCGATAAAAATCGCAGATTGCCGCCATTACTAGTAAAAAAATAATAATAATAAAAACGCCATAAATCAATTCCCAGTTTGTAGACGCGAAAAATTTTGCGCAAACCAATCAATATACGCCGATTGCGATTTTTTTTTTACCAACAATATGTAGAAGAATATATATCGGCCAAAACTGATGAATAATTTTTTTAAATGGATTTGTACTTTAGCAAAAAGTAAAAAATATTGTTCTTTTTTGCAAAATTGTCGCTCATTTTTTGTTTATAGCGGCGATCAGAAATCACGCAGAGGGGATAAAATACCACCAAAAGAAAGCTCTATTTGTGGGAAAAAAAGGACGCAAATTTTATTTGGGGACAACGTCGCACGACTGTGCAATTGTCATTCAAAATGCGACAGCGCTGAAAGCCAAAAATTGGTCTGGGCAGGAGGGGGGTTTAAGTGCTCAGTAAGGAAGGGGTTAATAAATTGCCTGTAATAATTGGAGAATCCAAGAAATCGTTGTGTGGCCTTGAGGCTGACAGGAAGAGGCCAGTTGGTAATGGCCGAGACATTTTCGGGATCCATACGAAGACCCAAACCGGAGACAAAGCTCATAGAAACAGAACCTCAGCACATTCGAAAAAACATTTCTCCAGCTAGGCGTACAGGTTATTTTCCCTAAGGTGCTGAAGTACCACCCGGACACGGTTCCTGTGGGCAAGCAAATTGTCCGAAAACATTAGAAAGTCATCCAAATAGATTACCACAAATTGATACAGCAAATCCCTAAAGACCGAAGGTGAGGTTTTTGGGTCCAATACTCCACCTTCCAGATGTATTAGACCCGAGCGTTTCCTGGACGCAGTGAGCAAGTGTCACGAAGGTGACCTTTGCCCCACAGTAAAGGCACAGGCCCAAGGCTCTGTGCCTAGCATGCTCCTCGGGAGATAGCCTGGTCCGGCCCAGCTGCATGGGTTCCTCAGCTGACATGGGGTGCTCCATGGACCGCAGAGAGGGGAGCTCAGGCTGACTAAGGATCGGGGGGTTCAGACGTCTTTTTTCTAGGGTCCTCTCCTGTAAGCGAATGTCGATCTGGTTGTACAGGGAGATGACGTCGCCCAGATCAGCGGGATTGGTCCTACCCGCTAATTCATCCTTCAGTCTGTCGGAGAGGCCCTGCAAGAAGGCTGCAACCAAGGCCTCATTGTTCCAATTCAACTCAGCAGACAAAATCCAAAAATGGAAGGCATACTGGCCCACAGAAAGAGACTCCTGATGGAGGCGTAAAAGGCCGCTGGTTGCTGAGGAGACACGACCTGGTTCCTCAAAGATGTTTTGAAAGAGTTTTAGGAAACTAGACAGGCTAGAAACCATGGGGTCACTCTTCTCCCACAGAGCGGCAGCCCAGGCTAAAGCCTCACCGTACAGGAGAGAAATATCATAGGCCACCTTCGCCTGATCGGACGGGAAATTTTGAGGGTGAAGCTCAAAATGAATTGTGCACTGGTTGAGGAACCCCCTGCAGGCTTTAGAGTCTCCAGAGTATCGGGACGGAGCTGGTAACTGCAACGGATTGGCTCCTGTGAGCGTAACTGGAACCGATACGGCCACAGGCCATGGTGGGGTTTGCTGGACAGTAGGTCCCAGTGAGGCCTGGAGCTGATCAAAGTGGGACGCCAAATCTTACAGGAATCACATCACCTGCATCTGATTAGACTCTTGTGTCTCCAGTCTGCGGACTATGCCCTGCATCGGATCATCCACAGGTAGGGGCACATCAGCCATCGGCTCATGGCTGATCAAACTGTCACAACTCTAATGGGGTCTGGTGACAGGTACGTACCACTGGAGTGCGAATCACATCAAGGTAGTGTAGCGCAGCACAAGGTTGTGGACCTATGGCTGACTGCTGCTAAGTAGTACCGGCTGATACGGGGAGAGGGCTCCCTAGAGCACGGACTCTGAAACTCAGGGAGCTAGTGCATCGGTTTCCCCAGGGCACGGAATCTAAGAGCCAGTGGGTGTTGAGGATGGATTTGGCTGCAACTGGATCCTGGGTCCCCTAGCTCACATAGAGGGGAAGCAGCAGCACAGGGACAGTAAGAATAGTCAGAATAAGGGGCAGGACAACCAGAAGACAGGAGAAACCGAAGACAAGCCAAAAATCGAGGTATCAGGCAGTAAGGGATAGTCAGACAAGCCAAGGATCAGTACACGGATAAGAGTCAGAGCAACCAAAGGAGACAAACACACACAAGCAGAACACGGACATACGTTGATCAGCAATGTGGCCTTGCACTGCCAGGTATTATATCCTGTTACCAGTTAAGGCCTGGGGCGGAGAGCAGCTGAGGAGGACCTACTAGTAATTTTTCTTCTTAAATTTTGGCCAAAATGTATACTGCTACATATCTTTGATAAAAATAACCCAAATCAGTGTATATTATTTGGTCCGTGTGAAGCTTATAGAGTCTACAAGCAATGTTGCCAATCACTGAAAATTGATCATGCCTAATGTACTGACTGCCTTTCTCATTTCTTGAGACCCTAACAAGCCAGGAAAGTACAAATACCCCCCAAATGACCCCTTTTTGAACAGTAGACATACCAAGGTATTTAGTAAGAGACATAGTGAATTTTTTGAAGCCGTAATTTTTTCCCACAATTCTTTGCAAAATGAAGATTTATTTTTCTTTTTTTTTTTCTTTTCACGTTTCATGTTCGAAGGGGTCCGAAACATTGCAATTGTTCTTTTGTGATGTGATCTCTCTGCAATAAATAATGAAATAATAATGGAATCTTTCAGAAATATAGACTAAAAAGCAGTACCCGTCCAATAAACTCAAAAAAAAGAAAAATCTTCATAATAATTACTAAACTGTGTCTGTGCTCTTGTTTATTTTTAAAACTTCATTATAAATAAATTTCTACTTGTGGAGTCTAACAGTCACCAACAGTGTGGTATCAATGATTTGCAGCCTCTGCACTGTTGCCACCCTTTTCTATGTAAGTAAGCTGTTTCTACACACTGCTTACTGTAAAGGATATCTCCTAGCTGTTTACTAAGACCCGGGTTGGGGAGAGGGCTAAGCCAGAACTGGTCATATGTCCTGTAATGATGTCTTAACTTTTTCAGGATCTCCTCCCAGTAGACTGCAGGTGTCAGTTAAGGATCTGATCCATCTGAATCCATTGGTGAGTCGATCAGATCTTTGACTAACAGTTTACTCTGATTTGCATGGCCTGGGGGGAGGGTCTGAAAAAGTTGACGTGAAGATTTAACCCTTCCTCCAGCCCAGGCCGTGCTGCAGGGGAAAATAAATATGTTTTCACCTCCCCCATACACTAGTTAAAAAGGTATTTAATACTAAATTCCTAAAGCACTTTCTATGTAAATCAGTGGCTGCTATTCTGCCTTATAATTTAGATGTGGTAGCACTATCAGGGTTTAGAGCCATTTTAAAGGAAAGGAAGAATGGGAAAACACACTGAGAAGACACATAGATTGCAGGCCACCAGTGATCTGACAAAAATTCACACCTTTAGCCAGTATCTCATACAACTTGTTTCTGAATTCACGATGGGGGGGATTGCTTTCCGTAAATTAGAACAAAGTGTTTTTACAAGTTTTCATGGAAACATCTTCAACATAACCATGCTCAACAAGTCCTGTTGGATATGACTAACTACCACTAGCTATATCATGACCAGGATAAATATAGGCCATCAAAAGCACATTGCCATTGCTGAATACTCTTTGTGCAAAAATGTTTTCTTCAAAGGAATTTTTCACAGGTTTACATACAACGCTGTACACAGATACAAATATAGTATATGCATACCAGGATTTTCACAGGCAATGTTACACCTAATAATTAGTGCAAAGGTTGTCAAAGTAGAAAATGAAAAAAAAAACAAGTTCCCTATACCATAGGAGGGTGGATAGGTAAACAGGTATTGAGATGATTAAAGCTATCTGTACTCTGTTAAATGTTTTTCATTCAGGCTGCAGAGCAGATTCATCCATCCACCCTAGTAGTGTGGACTGACAAATCTCCCGATGTGCCTATAGGAGCCTGCCACCACAGACTGACCAGCTGATACCCGAACAGCGGCTACATCTAATTGGAAATTTTCCATTGGGCTCTCTCAATTTTTCATTTAAGGGATGTCAGGAAGGAGGAATTCACATGTAATAAATTCTGGTCCTTACATCAGGAACAATTCATCCACAGTTCTAAAACAGCTATAGGTTGAAGAAAACTAGGACTAGGGAAGAAGGAATGAGTTGGGTAGGGAGAAGTAACAGAAGGGAGATAAGGAAAAAAAGGCACTAGGGAACCATGGGCACAAGAGCCCCTAAAGGTAAAGGGAGGAGCAAATGTACCTTCCAGGGATGCCATACTGCATAATATTTGTCCATCTTGTCCGCTAGTCTAGCCTCTGCTTTCTTATATATCATAATTTTCATGTGTTATGTCTAGTTTGCTTCGCAGCTGTGAATGCCCTGTGTTAGCTGAACACTTTTCACAAGTAAAATGTATTTGCCCGGCTCTTAAGCTGATACCAAATCTTCAATGCTTTTTGGCTCAGCAACTCAGGAGGTATTGAGACTGGAGACAACCAGGCAAGTAGCAAATTCAGTAATAGTTCTGATACGGCCACCTTTGTGTTTCTCTACACAATTTATTTTAATGAAAACAAAGGAAGCCTCTTCTAATAAACAACAGTACAGGCTTTTTATCGAAGATGTGATTTTGCCTGGATTGTTTTGGAATACATTGATTTAAATGTGATTGTTATGGCCAATATTGAAGCTTGTTTATCCTGCTATGTGAATCTGCTAATTGCACCATCTGTGTTATTATAGACCTCTGGCTATTTGTGGTGTTTGGGATAATTTGCCAGTGATGTTAGGATTGCTAGTGTAACCTCCTCTTGGATTGGCACAGTGATGATACAAAAGATCAGATTTGTCATAGAACATTCTTTGCCTGCGTGAGTCACACCTGGTTAAAGCTTGACATTGATCTGTTTGGACACCTTGTATCATTTAATTCCACTGTAGTTCCACCGTGCAATTAACTTCAAATAACATGCACTATAAGCAGATGGATGAAAACACAATTGGTACAAATATCTTAGTTACATCTTGTCTCTTGTGCATTCTTTATGGATTAAAAACAATATGAAACAGCTGAGTCAATTTTAAAAAGGGAAAATTCTTTATGTTACATTATAACATTTCTGTTAAAAAGCTTTTTCTTCTCAATATCAGTTGCCTGAAATGTCCATATAGACATAAAAGATCAGATTTTAACACATAACAATTTTTTTGTGAATCAATCACTATAATAAAAGCCCTAATCCAGGCAATTATGTTTTATGTTAATTTTGTACAAGTGTGTGGAAGGGAGTGGAGTATCATAGACAACAAGTTAGGAAAAAAAATTAGAACAGAAGAAAAGAGTTAGAAACTGTCAAGATTTTCTTGATTACTATATCCACACTGGAGCAATTTTCACAGACATTGTGTCCTAGTGACACCATAGGGCTGATTTATAAAACATTTGCATAGCTATTCTCCTAGTGAAAGTGCATGCACACTCATCGATTGTGAATTGGGCAAAACATGAATATGAACAGGCTATATCCAGTGCTGTTTAAATGCAAACCATTGGTTTTAAACACAAAATACCACATTTGGCCACAAGATGGAGCTAAGTATTATAGGAAATTCCTGTGTTACTTAGCTCCATCTAGCAGGCAGCACATGATATACTACTTCCATTTTGTTTTTGCCCTAATAACACAGAAAAATGTACATAAAGTTTCACTGGGCAAATGGCTATGCAATCTTTTTAAAAATCAACTCCATGTGTGTCACAGGGTGTTGTCAGGATAGGAAGTGAGGGTAATTCTCCAAAGATGCACGACAGTAAAAAGAATCCTGACAAAGGTTTAACCCTCCCCTAACCCTGTGAAATTAAAAGCTGATATTTAAACCTATATAGGTGTATATTGCAGTGGCGCTAGAGGAGTGGTTGCAAAGGTTGAAATTGTCAATGAGTATACACTCCAATGAGGATGACGGTCTACCCTGCAATCACATTAGCCACTGGTATTACTTGCTGCTTGACCTGACCTGCTCTTTGAGATAGGGAGCTTATCATAAACCCTTGCACTTAGCTATGTTCAGTTATTAGTCAACATTTCTGCATGTGCGCTGATTTGAGGATTTTGTGAATCCTTTATTGTTGTTAATGGCATATGAAGGCGACATCACTCAGTACAGTTTCACTTTCTTTGTCAACATGACTTTAAAACAGTTAAATGACAATTTAAAAGAAGTGTAGTTGTAAATGGAATTTTTTCAGTATAGTACATTTGGTTCCTTGTTCTGACATAAATATTGTTTGCAGCAGGGATCCCTTGGCACCAAGAACTTGTAAATTCTGGAGCTCACGTCATGTTTCCTACTACAAAGTCTATAACAATAAAGCACTTTCTAACATGTCACCCTCTCGTGCCCGAGCGTTAACATTTATCCTTCACCCCAAGTCTTTACCCCTTAAAGTGTGTCTTTACACGAGTCTTAAGTTCTAACATTTAACCTGACCCTCACACATAACTTAATCCTTAGAATGAGTCCTTACCACTTAAACCCATTCAGCACTAATCCTTACCTTTCCCCAAAAATCTAAATGTAACCTAATCTTTTAATCGCTAACCTGCCATAACCCCTCAACTAATTTCAAACACCAAACAAGCCTCTTTATATGCAACTTGTCCTGTACTAGAAGCAGCACCATGTCAAAGGATATCCATCACAAGCTATGAATACCAGTTACTACAAATCTATCTTCCCAAAATGCTGAAATTAGCACTGATGTAGTACAAGGATAGGTAAAAGACCAATTGTTTGATCTTTATATTATTGACCTGATGGATGAATTAGAAAAATGTGCTTATTTTGTCAAAATGGCAATATGAGCAAAAAGTGGCAGATGATGTGTAGTGCTGATAAACGTAAGGTTATGAACGTAAACCATGCTATATTGGCATTGTTTTTTAAATACATAGGTTGAATACAGCTAGGGAAAGAGTCAAAGGAGGACTTGGGAATACTAGTAAAAACATGTTAGCAGTGAATGGCAAGCAGTAGTTACAAAGGCAAATCAAATATTTAAATGTGTAAGAAGGAAAGGGATACAAGTTATATATTGTTTACTCCATAAAAAAACCAACAAAAAAAAAAACATAAAGGTGCATGCTAAATGTTGACTAAAGTTTTGGGCAGCCCACTGTAAGAAGGCTGTAAAAATATTGAGGGTTCAAAGGTGGGCAATCAAATTAGTAAATGCTATTGTAGATCTCATTCATAATACATGGTTACCAAAAACATCCTGCTGCACTCATATAGAAGAGAAAGGATGACCAGGACCACCAGTTCTGTGGTTGGGCTAAAACAATTGTGTCCAACGTTTGGCGTTTTTCCTTGTTTGAACTCATTTCCTGTGAAGCATTACCTTAAATTGTTTGGTGTAAAAAAAAAAAAGATTCTGTACCTTTAACCACTTCCTTACTGGGCACTTAAACCCCCCTCCTGCCCAGACCAATTTTCAGCACTGTCACTCTTTGAATGACAATTGCGCGGTCGTGCGGCGTTATACCCAAACAAAATTGACGTCCTTTTTTTCCCACAAATAGCACTTTCTTTTGGTGGTATTTGATCAGCTCTGCGGTTTTTATTTTATGCGCTATAAACAAACAAGCGACGATTTTGAAAAAAGAACAATATTTTTTACATTTTGCTATAATAAATATCCAAATATAAAAAATAAAAAAACAAAATGTATTCATCAGTTTAGGCCGATATATATTCTTCTACATATTTTTGGTAAAAAAATCGTAATAAGCGTATTTTGATTGGGTTGCACAAAAGTTATAGCGCCTACAAACTATGGACATTGGCTTATGGTTTTTATAATTTTTTAATTTTTTTTTTACTGGTAATGGCGGCGATCTGCGATTTTTATCGGGACTGCGATATTGCGGCGGACATGTCTGACGTTTTTGACACTTTTTTGTGACCAATGACATTTATTCAGCGATCAGATCTAAAAATAGACACTGATTACTGTATAAATCTCATTGGCAGGGAAGGGGTTAGCACTAAGGGGGCAGTAAATGGGTTAAATGTGTTTATTAGTGTGAAATGAACAGGTATTGGTGCCACACAAGTGACACTGGTGCATACAAAGAAACAAATTAAAACATTTAAAAAAGTTGTGCAGCCTACCTGGCTTCAGACAAAAGTTTTTCTGAATCTAACCATAAACATATATACAAAGGATAAGGTGTATACAGCGCTCACCTAGTAACCAGTGTGTACAAATTTAACATACAAAGTAGAAAAAACAAATGTGCAATATTGGATGCAATACAGCCCCTCAGAGGAATGTTACCATAGTAGAGCGGTCTTGCATCTCAAAGAGAATAATGCAATATGGTATCACTAATGCATATATGAAATGTATAAACACATCCCTCATATATCATGCAGAATCTTCAATCAGTCCCAATAGCGATATCATTCATGATGATTTCCTGTTATAAAAGATAATATCGGGGTTCCTTTAACCATGCTCAAAACAGGGAGTGCTGAAAAATCTTTCAAATACAGTGCTATACCACCAAATTCAGAAAATGTTCAATTGTGATGCAGTGAAATAGGAGCACCGAGTGTAGCATTAAACTTCCTCCCTCAGAGGGAACAGCTCATGGAAAAAAAATCACAAATTCTCATTGGGCAACACCATTTGGATTAGGGCAATATCAAAGCAGTAAAAAGGTTCTTTAAAGATTTTACACTCACATGCCTGTGTGCCAAAAAGCCGGCACTAGCGATGACAGCGTGCGTGTGGATGGGGCTGGTTCCGTATCTCTGCGGCGTGCTTTCCACCACTCCGGAAGTCGGGACCAGGAAACCGGAAATGATGTCAGAACAAGGCGTGGCTTCTATGCATTTCGTGTTCCAATGAATACATCAACAGGGTACTTCCTGATGATGTGATAAACAGAAAGGATACTGTAAATTTTTACTTAATGGGTTAACAACCACTTTAAAGCTAAACTACAGGGACCTTTAAAAGAATGCCCTTGAAATGGTTCTCCCCCCACATTGCAAGGGTTAAATGCTTGTTCTTGCCTAAGGAAACTTTACGTTACCACCTCATTCCTTTTTCCCCTGCAGTTGGAGATTTCCTCTTACCTCTGATTATCCGGGTTGAGGCAGGCCATCATTGTTCTCACAATGCAGTGCAATGCAGGATGCTCACTCTCCACCTTGGATGAATGGGTGAGAGACCATCCCATGGTTTACTTGAAGCAGACAGTCAAAGATATTTAGTAAGAGGCATGGGTGTATACACCATTACCTCTTGGAGAATCAATGCTGACACGTAGGAGGACCCGTTAAAGATAAAGGCCCCGGCTTAGGAATTAATCCAAAGCGTATTTGACCCCTGTAACAAGGGGTCAACAACATCTGGTAAGCAGGCATTCCTGTTTCTGGTGGTGGGAGCATCACTGAAGGATCTTCTCATATTGTGGTGGTGGACACTGGGATTCATCAATCCAATGCACAAACACTTATTGATTTAATTAGTGACAATCACTTTTTACAAACTATATATATCTTTCTGATCTAAGGTGTTGGATATCACAAATCATATTTAAATTATCATGGTTTACTTAATCCCTCCTCTGCTCTCCCCTCGCTCATTCACAGAACACCTTGTCTTCATTGAAAAGAATACAAGGTGTTTCTGAGTGGATGAGGTGGAGCATGAGCAACCCACTAACATCACTATACTGCCAGTGCTGTAAGTCTGAGTATCTGACACTCATGGCTGACATTAGTATCCAATGGAAAAAACTAACATTTTTAGCATCTCCAGCTGCTATCTGGATGTAGTTGGGAAATCTTTACACATAACTAGAGTTGAGCGAACCGTACCGAACTTTGGGGTGTCCAGGACCCGGACCCGAACCCAGACTTTTCAAAAAAAGTCCGGGTTCGGGTCCGGGGTTCTGGTAATTTTAATGAAAATTCTTAAAAATGCTGTAAAAAAGTCCAGGAAGGTCCTAGAGGTCTGCAAAAGGAAGGAAAATGGGGGTAAGGGTGGGACAAGTGCCCTACAAAGAAATGGGGGCAGGGAAATCACTTTAAATATTTTAAAAAAATAAAAACATAAAAAAGCAAAAATGGAGGTGAATGGGGATCATCTTCAAACTGGGTCTGAAAAGTATTAATTAACAGTAGAGGCCATAGAACAAAAATAAAAAAATTTTATAAATTTCACTAAAGGGACGGGGGTAAAGAAACATCCCGTGAACAGGGTGGGAATGGGGGTAAAAGGAAGGAAAACGTCTGGAGATCCT
>BLSH010288403.1:144365-155919 GCA_018402905.1 Glandirana rugosa
ATACGACATCAAAGTGTGTGTCTAAGGTCTACAAACTTCTTGTTATTTAAAGTCTGTGTGTCACTTTTAATGAAACAGTGAATAAGTGCACATCTGTTCTGCAAACAGAACATCTGTTCTTCACACATCTGTTTAGTCTGTGTCACTTTTATTATAGCCGCTAATAAGTCAACATCTGTTCTTCACACAGAACATCTGTTCTGCACCAGAACATCTGTTCTTCACACAGAACATCTGTTCTGCACACATCTGGAAATAGTTTAGAACACTTTACCTAATACCGGGAGGAACCATACACCTGTTCTTCACACATCTGGAAATAGTTTAGAACACTTTACCTAAAACCAGGGAGGAACCATACACCTGTTCTTCAAACATCTGGAATCTGTGTGTGAAACTACAGCATAGAGAAGAACAGGCATATGGTTTCGCTCTTCACACACATTTTGCAGAACAGTGATATGGGTTCTCCCGGCTTATTTATACTTTTTGACACAGTTTGAAGATGATTTTAGAACAGTTCTATGGCCTCTACCGTTAATTAATACTTTTAATACTAGAAGTTCGCTCATCTCTACACATAACCTCTCTTGACCAATCACAATTGAAAAAACACTTTTTTTCCCTGGAGTTGCACTTTAAGAAAAAGACTTCTCGAAAATATTTCTGATTTTTTTTTTTGGGGGGGTGAAGGGTATGCTCAGTGCCACTTGTCTCTCCACCTGCTCATACCGCTGCTACTGACTGTTAACTTTTTTATGTAGGTCTTAATGACTTCACAAGAAAATCCCCTGACACTTAGACACAGGAAGAGTGAAGCGAGATCTCATGTTAATTTCAGAAAAAACACTCAATCAAACACAGAGGAAATGTACTGCTTTAATTCTATTGCAAGCATAAATCCTAGACCAAGCTTAAAAATGCTCTGAGCCCTAATTGGACAATGACCTTTCCCGTTTCTGATACTAGCACACTAACTAATGATGTTCTGTACACATTTAAAGGGAACCTGTCAGAGGAGAAATATAGACACTACTATTGCTGTTCTCCTGAATATACTACTTGCCTGGCTGCTTCTGATTCTAAATCTTTACGAGTGACAGATCCAGAAGAAGCAATTTTCTGATTGAACCAAAGTGAAGACAGAATTTCTCATCTGTATTGGGTAATGACTGAGAATATAGCAGCCAGGCATCTGCATGGCAGTAGAAAGAGAAGCACCACACTGAGAAGCTTATCTCCAACTCATTGCTCTTTCCTTCTATTAGCATGCTGCTTACACTACATTGTCAAAAATATTTGGAAACCCGCCTGTACACACACATGAACTTTAGTGGCATCCCGGTCTTAGTCCATAGGGTTCAAGACTGAATTGGCCTACCCTTGCATCTATAACAGCTTTAGCTCTTCTGGGAAGGCTGTCCACAAGGTTAAGGACTGTGTCTATGGAAATGTTTGACCATTCTTCCAGAAGCGCATTGGTGAGGTCAGGCACTGATGTTGGATGAGAATGCCGGGCTCACAGTCTCAGGTCTTATTCCTCCCAAAGGTGTTTTATTGGGTTGAGGTCAGGACTCTGTGCAGACCATTCAAGTTCCTTCACCCCAAATTCACTCATCCGTGTCTTTATGGATCTTGTTCCATTGGCTCCCGCTGCTGTCAATCAAAGTCAGTTAGCCAGTGAGGAGAGAAAGGGGGCAGGGCTGAACCATGGCTCCATGTCTGAATGGACACACAGAGCTCCGGCTCGGCTGTGGTGCCCCCATAGCAAGCTGCTTGCTATGGGGGCACCCAGCAGAAGGGACAGGCCAGGAGAGCCTAAGTGGGCTGCTCTGGGAAAGACCATCACACAGAGCAGGTAAGCATAACACGTTTGTTATTTTTATAGAAAAAAAAACAAGACTTTACAATCACTTTAATTATAAGTAATATTCTGCAGTGAATATTCCTCTGTTTGATATGCTTTTTTCTACCTTTACATATATTGGACTTGAGGTGTATGAGATAGGATCTATTTTGATTTATAGTACCCATGCATGCTTTGTCTGATTGCATTGTTTGATATGGTGTGGGAAACAAATATTAACAACAGTGTATCTTGCATCTCCAATATAGGTTTCTCCATCCTCTCTTTTTTGAGATGTCAGATACAGATTGAATTCACTTACTAATAAGACTGGCAACACCCCGGTATACATTCAGGTTGAAATAAAGCATATAGTGGAGCAATTTGTACAGCAAGAAAGTCCATTTACTACTGACAGTGCCTATTTGCATTACTGAATATGAACTACATTCCATCACTTTGGTGGAATACTTAAAAGTTAAAAGGATGCCAAGAGAATTGAGATTGAACATACATCCTACTTTCTGTCATTATAATACAGCATTTTGTGACAACCAGTTTAAAATCTGTAATAAATGCAGTTTAGGTCTCATTAAATGTACCAGTGCTTGCAAGAGGAAATAGAAAAATCTGAGGAAATAGTCAAAACTCTATGGTCCAGGGTAGGCCCTTTGTTATTGCCAAATAAGTTTACAAAATGTTTTAAACACAGAATACCTTTCTTGACATATACAAGAAATAGTTGCTTGCTACTAAATTAGATATATTTAATTTTGACACCCTGGCCTAGACTATCAGGAGGAGACAGTGTACAGATGTAAAAACATGCATATACAAAACAAAACCAGGAGACAACCGGGCAATCAGTCTCAGTTCTCTTTGCAATAAGATACCAGTGTTGGTTAATCCTTAAGATCCTCCCAGCCTGCTTTTATAGGGAATATATGTGGAATAAACATCCCAATGAGCATCTCCACAATGAGCAAGACATCCAGGATGACATTGTGGTTAATCTATCTTCACATGAATTGACAGCCAAGGAATTGAAGTTACTAAATAAAAAGGGCCTGGTTTTGTGCTTATTTTTTGGAGGGACAAATTAATAATGGATATATAACTAGAAAGGTCATTTAGGACTCTCAGATTTAGAACTTACTTTACTTTATTATATGACTGTTAATCCCTCTAACCTCTGCCAATTTTAATTTGACAATGTTCAACCAATTAGCAAATGGACATAACTTCTATCTTTTAATACAATTAAAGCATATATTAAAGCGATACTAAAGTCTCTTTTTTTTCTTTAAAATTAACAAACATGTCGTACTTACCTGCTTTGTGCAGTGGTTTCACACAGAGCAGCCCAGATCCTCCTCTTCTTGTGTCCCCTACTGGCTGTCTTGGCCCCTCCCTCCTGTTGAGTGCCCCCAAAGTAAGCAGCTTGCTATGGGGGCACTTGAGGCGAGCTGCAGCTCCCTGTGTCCATTCAGACACAGAGCCACAGTTCTACCCCGCCCCCTCTCCCTCCTGATTGGCTAACTGACTTTGAAAGCAGCAGAAGCCAATGCCACCACTGCTGTGTTTCAGCCAATCAGGAGGGAGAGACCCTGAAGGCCGAGGCACTCATGGACATTGTTGGATCAAGCTGGGGCTCAGGTAAGTATTAGGGGGGCTGAGGGAGGCTGCTGCACACAGAATGTTTTTTTATCTCAATGCATAGAATGTATTACAATAAAAAGCCTCTGCCTTTAGAATCACTTTACGTTTTTGTAAAATAGATAATCACAAAAATATCAGCATAGCTAGTGAAACTAATAATACATTAATGTGATACAGTATATCAAAGAAGTACTCAAACTAATATAACATATAATGCTCAAATCAATATAACATATAATATATAAAAAGACACTCGTCAATCTCAATAGTGAAGTCCATGATCAATAAATTATTCTTTATATATACCAAATTCTTTCAACTCCCAAGAAATATTTCACCACTGTGCCCTTTTGGAAAAACTTAAAAGCTCACCAGAATGTATTGACCCCTTTTAATTAGGTGAGTCAAATAACTCACTCAGTCTCTTATCCTAGATTTATTTGGATAGGATTTAGTTAGGATCTGCTACACTACACTGCTACTACACTGCTACTTCTCAGTTCATCAAATCCACTCTCATTAATTCCAGGGTCAAAACCGACATTTGGAAAAACAACAACTCCACAGTGCAGTATATTTCGGGAACCATAAAATCATATTCCCTTAGTACCATACTCACATAGCACTGCTAAAACCAGTTCCCTATATAATACAAGGATCCCTATGTAGAGATATAGAGAATTTTGAGGCATGGAGGACTTTCATGGTACCACTGAACTCACAACTTTAGATATGTAATCCCTATGTAATGTAAAGATAAAAGGCTCACCAGAAATAAAAACAACTTGTTATTGCTTGAGTCTCATGAGTGTTCTCCACAAGTAAGTATACACAGTTCAGGACGTCCTGTTATAATTTCTCCATGTGTCACAGTCAGGGGTCAGGCTCGGAGACCAGTAGTTATAGAGTAGAGAGGATCCCACTGACCTAAAGTATAAGTACACAAGCAGAGTTCCATCTCTCTCCATGGGATCTAAACTACCTGGGTACATACAGACACTTTTGGACTAGTGTATTGGGGATCGCCATGATGATTAAAACCTTACAAAGGGTAGGTCTACTTAATGCTCTCACTGTGCTTGCCTTCTGTATTATTTGCGTGGGGATGGTGGCCCTTTTTGTTCTTCCCCCATAAGCATCTTGGGTCTTCATAACTCCTTAAGGGTTCCTTGTTGGGTAATCTAGTCTGCTTTGGTGCTTGGTGGTCCAGAGGGAGTGTCTGTTCTTTTAATGGTTCCAGTCATGTTCATTCATTATTTATATGGATTATGATATTCGGCTATGCCCCTGAAGAAGATCTAGACTCTTTTGATGGAAACTCATTGGGGCTTTCACTTGTATATTGTATGAGAATTAGTTCTGAACCCCTGATCAATAATATTTCATAGGGATTGATGTATACTGTAAAGTCAAAATATCATACTGGAACCACATATTTTAGAATATTCCATGTTAATTACTTTTAACCATGTATAAATAAAATGGTATACTTTTAAAGATGTTTAATGTTTAGTTGCTGCCTCAAAGTCCCAAGGGGTATTGGTAGTGTTCTTTGTTATTACTTTAGGAAAGTGGCAGCTCCATGCTCTTTCAGGGGGCTCTTTTTCTAGTTCTTTGCAAGCATCCTGGCTGATGAAGTCTTACCCAAGGTGGGGGGGGTCTAAGCACTTACTGGTATTTACTAGAGCTCCTGATGGTGTAGATGGGTTTTGCTGCATATTAGTACCAGGTTGTGGTCCTCAGGATTACCCCACCAGGAGCTGGGCAGGATGGGGTCCAAAAGCAGATATAGCAGGTAGCACAGTCAGTGAGCAAGCCAAAGGTCAGCAACAAGTAGTTGGAGGTGGGGATCAAGCTGAAGCATAGTCAAGTACAAGCTAAAGGTCGACAATGGATGTAGTGGAGACAAAGATGCAAAGATGCAAAGATGTGCTGCAGGTACACAAAGGAGCAACGCTAGATAGAGAGTGGAGAGAGCACAATGATCTAAAAAAACAGGGAGTGCAGAGACATGGCTAAAATTAGGAAGTTCATGGGAGGAGCAAAGAGTGGGAGGGAGCTATCCAGCATCTCTGGTGGCACAGCAAGATAAGCCACACCCAGACACCACCGAGGTCACAGGTTCAGATTTGGACCCTAACACTATGTTTATACAATAACCTCCACACTCCACTTCAACCAATCTTGCTTTCCACATACTCAAGACCTGCTTTAAAACATTAAAAAACTTCCATAGTGTAGTTAACCAATACTGCACTAATCAATATTTTGAAAAATGCCCACATATTGTTACGTCATATTACACTAAGGATGGGCAAAACACCCCCCTGTTCTGTTCACAGCAGAACTCCAGAACAGGGGAAATGTTATAACCCGAACAGCGAACCCCATTGAAGTCTATGGGAGCTGAACAGGAAAAATGAAAAGTGCCCATTTTGAAGGCCTATATGCAAGTAATTGGCCATAAAAGGGGTGTGGTGGTCTGGGTACTGCCCTGGGGGACATGTATCAATAACGTTTTATTTTTTAAAAAAACGATCATTTTTTGCAGGAGCAGTAATTTTAAATATGCTTAAAGTGCAACAATAAAAATTAAAAATTCCTTTAAATATAAAGCCTTGGTAGCATGCATTAAACATGCTGCAGTTAAAATGACATTTCTAAAGAAAAAAAAAAAAATAGTCAAATCCCATTTAAAATGACTCATGGTTGCAATTGCCGACACCCGGCTATTAAAAAAATAAAGTAAAAAAATGGCATGGGACCCTTCAGGACTGGTATGGATTTGGAGGGGAACCCCACGCCAAAATTAAAAAAAACATGGTGAGGGTCCCCCCAAAATCCATACCAGACCCTTATCTGGGCATGCAGCCTGGCAGGTCAGGAAAGGGGGGCGAGCGAGCGCCTCTCTTCTGTACCCATACCAGGCCACATGCCCTCAACATGGGGGGGTGGGTGCTTTGGGGCCGGGGTTTGCCCCCCACCCTAAAGCACCTTGTCCCCATGTTGATGGGTACAAGGGCCTCTTCCAGACAACCCTGGGCTGTGGTTGTCAGGGTCTGCGGGCGAGGGGCTTATCAGAATCTGGAAGCCCCAGATCCCACCCCCTCAAGTGAATGAGTATCAGGAACATAGCATCCCTACACATTCACCAAAAAAGGTGGAAAAAAGTAATAAACACAAGAGACATCCTCAATCACACCACCTGCCGACCCGAAAGATCCAATAAATCAAACATGCTCCAGTCTCCTGGGAGGCCTCCTGCCAAATGCCTCCTCTCCACTTCAACATTTCTTATAAGGGGCGGGGCCACCGAGGTACATTACCCATTACAGACTGGTGTGTACTGGACATGTGACATCATGTGGGGGCAAGGCCACCAGGTGACAAAGCTAAGTGGCCCCACCCCTTACCTATTAAAGAAATGTTAAAACAGAGAGGAGGCATTCGGCGGTAGGGAGGCGGGAGTGTTTTTTATTTTTTGATCTTTCAGGACAGCTGGCGGAGTGATTGACGATGAATTTACAGCGACATTATTTTTATTTTTTAACCTCTTCAGCCCCGGAAGGATTTACCCCCTTCCTGACCAGAGCACATTTTGCAATTCGGCACTGCATCACTTTAACTGACAATTGCGCGGTCATGCAATGTTGTACCCCATTGAAATTGACGTCCTTTTTTTCCCACAAATAGAGCTTTCTTTTGGTGATATTTGATCACCTCTGCGGTTTGTATTTTTTGCGCTATAAACAAAAAAAGAGCGACAATTTTGAAAAAAATATAATTTTTTTTTAACTTTTTGCTATAATACATATTCAAAAAATATATTCATCAGTTTAGGCTGATATGTATTCTTTTACATATTTTTGTTAAAAAAAAACGCAATAGGGGTATATTGCTCAAAAGTTATCACGTCCACAAACCATGGGAATAGATTTATGGCATTTTTATAATTTTCCTTTTTTTACTAGTAATGGCAGCAATCTTTTTATCAGGACTGCGATATTGCAGGGACAGATCGGACACTTTTGACACTTTTTTGGGACCAATGACATTTATACAGTGATCAGAGCTTTAACCACTTCACCCCCGGAAGGATTTCCCAGTTTAGGACCAGAGCACTTTTTGCGATTCGGCACTGCTTCGCTTTAACTGACAATTGCACGGCCGTGCGATGTTGTACCCAAACGAAATTTGCGTCCCTTTTTTCCCACAAATAGAGCTTTCTATTGGTGGTATTTGATCACCTCAGTGTCATTTCTGATCACCGCTATAAACAAAAAAAGAGCGACAATTTTGCAAAAAAAAAAAAAAACAATAT
Source organism: Glandirana rugosa (assembly GCA_018402905.1). Taxonomy (NCBI): domain Eukaryota; kingdom Metazoa; phylum Chordata; class Amphibia; order Anura; family Ranidae; genus Glandirana; species Glandirana rugosa. The sequence goes on from BLSH010288403.1 coordinate 152,192, forward strand.
TTCTTACTTTTTGCTAAAATACAAATCCAAAAAAAAAATAAAAAATACTTTTTTTTTCATCAGTTTTGGCCGATTTATATTCTTCCTCATATTTTTAGTAAAAAAATCGCAATCTGCGTTTATTGATTGGTTTGTGCAAAAGTTTACGAATGATGAGAATTAATTTAGGGTTTTTTTTTTTATTTTTATATTTTACTAGTAATGGTGGCGATCTGCGATTTTTAGCGGTACTGTGATATTGTGGCGGACATGTCGGACCATTTTGACACTTTTTTGGGACCATTGGCAATTATACAGCGATCATGCTATGAAAGTGCATTGATTACTGTGTAAATGCCATTGGCAGTGAAGGGGTTAACATGGAGGGGGCGCTCTAAGGGTGTGTTCCCTCAGTGTGTTCTAACTGTATGGGGGCTGGGCTGGCAGGGGGAGGGAAGTGATCACAACTTCCATATACAGGAAGCCTGTGATCACATCCCTTCCCCCTCTGTCATAACAGAGATCCATGTTTACATACATGGACCTCTGTTTTGTCACTGCGGGGGAGCCATTGCGGGTAGCCGGCGAAGATCGGGTCTGCTCTACCCGCTCCCTGGCCCCCCCCGGGAACACAGTGAGTGTGCGAGCGTGCTCTCACAATACTTGTTATCGCGGCCGACGCGATAACTAAACACTTTGCCGCCGTAAAGCCACGGCGGGAGGTCGGCAAGTGGTTAAATATCCACTGATTACTGTATAAATGTCATTGGTAGGGAAGGGGTTAAACTCTAGGGGGGGATCAAGGGGTTAACTGTGTTCTAACTGTGTGGAGGCTGGGCTGGCTGGGGCATAACAGATCTAACTGTTCCTAATTACAGGAAACAGTAGATCTGTGACATGTCCCCTGTCAGAATGGGGAACCGCCGTGTTTACATCGGCAGATCCCCATTCAGGCTCTATAGTAGGCGATCGCTGGTCTCCAGCTGACATTGTGTCTGCCCGACCGGTTTGTGCAGCCAAACCAAGCTGCTGCAGTACAACTACGGCGGCTGGTCAGCAAGCGATTAATAAAGGGTTTTTCAAAAACTGTCTCTTGTGTTTATTACTTTTTGCCACTTTTTTGGTGAATGGGTAGGGGTACTATGTACCTGATACTCATTCTCTTAAGCAGAACTGGGGTCTAGGGGCCTCCTTGTTAAAGGGGGCTTCTAAATTCCAATAAACCCTCTGCCCGCTGACCCCCAACAACCACAGCCCAGGACTGTTGGGAAGAGGCCCTTGTCCCCATCAACATGGGGAAGGTGCTTTGGAGTGGGGGGGTCAGAGCCCCTCTGCCCCAAAGCACCCACCCCCCATGTTGAGGGCATGTGGCCTAGTATGGTTCAGGAGCTTGCTTGCCCCCCCCTTTCCCGACCTGCCAGGCTGCATGCACGGATAAAGGTCTAGTATGGATTTTGGGGGGACCCCCTGCTGTTTTTTGACTCCTTTGCATGAATAACTATCTTCTTAAGCACAGCAGCTTGTCAAATTTGAAAGGCATTCTGTAATGGATTTGCACAATGATATAAATATTGTACTGAAACCAGTGAATAAGGGTATTGCCCTGGTTATAATATTCACCAAGGACTGAGTCCAAAGTGATGCAACAATATTGCCAGATGATAAGATATCTAAGTAACTACCTGAAGATCCTTTACCTGATTGGCAAATTTTAATAAGTTTAGGAGCCAGCCAGGTCTAGCACAGTTGATAACAAGCTGAGAGTGTTTTTTTCTTTGCATACATTATCCACCTAATCCTCTGTTCTATTGTCTTCCTACAAAGACCTTGACAAACTTACCCTAGTTTTCATTTGTTGCAGGAACTGCTTTCTGTGACCAAAGGTAGCCACTATGTGCGTTTTTTTACTTGATGCCACTGACTTTCTAAATCATTTGGTTCCTATAGAACAGGGGTCTCCAAACTTTTCACTTCAAGGGGCCACATTGTATATTTTACACAAATTTGAGACCAAAAATATCAGTTATTTATAAATGATCCACAGCAGCAGAATAGGATAGAATTGGACAGGCAACTTGCAACAGTTTATAGTCTGCCCGCACCTAAATGCAGGAGACTCATGCACTGGGACTAAACGTCCAGTGTGCAAGGAAATGGCATTGACATCTACAAATGGCTGTGCAACTGAAAAAGATTGTACTTACCCACAATTACTTTGGTTTTAAGGATCCATTTTATGAACAAATGAAAGGGACCACCATGGGCTTCAATCTGGAACCAAGATATGCAAACGTGTTTATGACAGTTGTTTATAAGCATTCAAATGAACTGCATGCTTTGGCTAAGCATAGCGCGCTCTGCTGTGAGAGCCATGACTGGCCAGAGGCAGGGTGCCTTTGGCCAATCATGGCTCAGGGGTCTCAGTCCATGCCCCGCACTATATAAGGCCGCTTGAACAGTATGTAGTGTGTGAACGTGGAGACTGGAGCATTTGGCTAGTTTAGCTAAGTTAGTTAGTGGCATGTAGGCAGTGTAGCGTATATATATATATATATATATATATATATATATATATATATATATACACAGTGTAGAGTATATACAGTCAGTGCAGGTAGTGTAGTACATAGATCTAGTGTAGCCTATATACGGTCAGTGCAGGCAGTGTAGTATATAGATCTAGTGTAGCCTATATACAGACAGTATATATATATATTATATTCAGTGTAGACTATAGGTACAGCTTATTCAGTGTACAGTATATAGAGTCAATGCAGGCAGTGTAAGAATATATATATATATATATATATATATAAATACTCTCCATTCAGTGTAGACTATATATACAGTGCATTCGGTGGTGTACAGTATGTAATCCACTTCAGGCAGTATATTAACATATACTGTATATACCGCCTAGTGTGTGTGGAATATATATATATATATATATATATATATATATATATATATACATATAAACAGTATCTCACAAAAGTGAGTACACCTTACACATTTTTGTAAATATTTTATTATAAATTTTCATGTGATAGCACTGAAGAAATTACACTTTGCTACAATGGAAAGTAGTGAGTGTACAGCTTGTATGACAGTGTAAATTTGCTGTCCCCTCAAAATAACTCAACACACAGCCACTAATGTCCAAACTGCTGGCAACAAAAGTGAGTACACCCCTAATTAAAAATGTCCAAATTGGGCCCAAAGGGTCAATATTTTGTGTGGTCACCATTATTTTCAGCACTGCCTTAACCCTCTTGGGCATGGAGTTCACCAGAGCTTCACTGGAGTCCTCTTCCACCCCTCCATGATGACATCCCAGAGCTGGTGGATGTTGGGGATAGAGTTGAGCGAACCCGAACTGTAAAGTTCGGGTCCGTACCAAACTTTTGGGTGTCCGGGACCTGGACCCGAACCCGGACTTTTCAAAAAAAAGTCTGGGTTCGGGTCCGGGGTTCTGGTAATTTTACATGCCTGGGCTTGAAATGTCAAGCCCAAGCGAGTTGAGATAGGGGTTGTAGGTGGTCGAGACCCTACAGTAGTACCTCCCCACCTTCTCCTGAGGTCACTTCGAGACCACTTGAGGTACGGGTTCTCCCAATTCCGTCACGACTTTTATTACCACTGGTGTGTTTTATAACTGGGAAACCCGGGTTAAACCTGTAAAAATTAATCCCCACATGAGTGAAAACAACGGTCGTCAAACCTGTAATCACCGACACACAACTCAATAA
>BLSH010288403.1:159460-171579 GCA_018402905.1 Glandirana rugosa
TTATGTTAGTAACCCTTATACTGGCGGGTTGTGTATTAATGTTGGTACTAGGGGGCTTGTGGGCCTCTAGTCAAAAAAATGTCCCGGCTCGTGCTGACCGCTCCTTCTGGGCCTGGTCTGCTCCTTGGTCTCCCCCCTCCTCCTCTGGGGTTTTTTGCCTTCTCCTTAACTTACTAAGACCTTAAAAGTTAAACTCGTGGTTTCTGGATTGGGGATTACTTTCTATACAGGACCTATTTCCAGAGTTTATGCGAGGTGGATTCCGGATTTAAAGTATGTAAATAGCTATATGTCTTTATATAAGCATTCTAGTTGCCATTTTTGAATGCCTTATCGTGTGATGTCTTTCTGATGTTGATATCATCTAGATCTTTGAGGACCAAATCTTTAAAGATCTTTACAGCTGGAGCCACTTGTCCTGGTGGGCTAAATAAGGAAGGATTGGCCAGGTTCGTATGTACGGTGTTGGAGTTGCTGGTGGTATATTCTCGTGTAGGTCTTGTATTGGTATTAGAAATTAGGTATCGTTGTATGTTGATCTTACGAATATATTTCTGTATATCGATAAATGTATGAAATTTAGGCCTTAGGTGGAGCGTATTTGAGACCTTTATCCAGGACATATCTTTCATTAGGGGTTAGGTCTTTGGTGCTCAAATTGAAAATTCCAGAATCATTCAATTCCTCTTCCGTTTTTTGGGGTCTCCTCCTCCCCCCTCTGGTTCCTCGTCTGGTCCGGGTCTTCCTCGCCAGTCGTGCTCGGCCCTGTAAAAAAACTGATCTCCGGGTGTTCGGGGGATCATGGTTGTAATTATGTGTTGGGCGGTCATATTCCCAATGATTGTATTGAGACCTTGGGTATTCTGTGGAAGAGGAATTCCTTCTTCTCAAAGGGGAGAACCGATTAGACATTGAGAATGGAGGTCTATAAGGTCTTGGTGATTGATAATTTGCATAGTAAGGTCTGTCTTGATTGTAGTGTGAATTTTTCGGATGATACTCTGGTTCATCCGGATAGTGTTGAACCCTTGGGGTTCTGGGATGTCCTCTACTGTTGGGTCCTCCGCGTCCCTTGTGGGGGGATCGTTATAGGGGCCCCGTGGTTGTGGGGGTCTGAATCCCAGTTGTTTCTTGACGTGTGTTGCTGAATGGGTCGTTACTGGTTGGACCCTGGGTGGATCCAGTGTCCTTCTAATGTTAGAAGTATCTACTAATATCGAAGGGGGATCAGAAATATCTTGATGTTCCTCCGTTGTCGTGTCGTTGGTCCTTTTTTGCCACTTGAAGACTTTCCCTGAGTTATAGTCTTCTATATCCCTTGCATACTTTTTTGTTTCTTGAGTTTTTGTTCTCTTTCCTCTTTTTCCAGGTGTGACAATAGATTAGAGGAGAGTGTATTATATTCGGTAGAGTTTTTATATGGCAATAATTTGTCTTTGATCTCCTTAATTTCTGTATCAATGGTTGGGATTCTAGCTTGCTTCCTCCCTACCATGAATTGTAGCAGCTTTACACCTGCTTCGTTGAAAAAACTGTACCAGGTAGAAAGGTCAGTGTCACACTGATTGGGGGAGACCTCCCACCGGAGGCTCCTGGGGACCATTTGTTCACTGATGTACTGGTCAAGAAATACAACATCCCACTGTAGGTGAAGTTATGATACCATGAGGTTTTTCAACCTCATGAAAAGTCCCCCAATTTCTGTATTGGGGTTTGAATTCACAAAAACCCCCTCAGTGGTGAGTTTTCTAGAGGCTCGGTATTCAAAGATGTCCATGATAATACCGAGAGGGCTAAGCAGCGGGTAAATGTGGTTAGTGGAGAAATAGTGTAAGTGCAGGGAGGGTTTTACCGCGCTAAGCCTAAAATAATCTGAGTATTGAGAGACGTAAGCAGCCACCTGTGTCGACCAAACTTGATCGAAAAAAATTGTTGTTATATGTAGGGGAGGCGCTAAACTTATTTGCACATGTGATCCAAGTGTGTGATATAAAAACAGTGTAAAACCAATAGGTGTGCATATGATGTCACAAGATTAAGATGAACCTTTGTAGTACATATTCAAATGAGTCCACAGAGTTTAAATTAAAATAAAGTCCAAAGCATACAATATAAATCTTGGTGTATGAAGTGCAATCGTGAAATGTTCCTTATATATGGTTAAGGTGTGGTGTCACAAATAGGGATCCTCCAAAGGTGGTGGTTCATCAATATGGAAGATCAATGTGGTTGGAGGGATTAAGTGGTAGGTGAAAAAAACTCCAACTCTTGCCAGAGTGGAGGCTTACCAGAGAGTGGAGAAAATATCGCCTTGGAAATAATGGGGTGCTGCTAACAGGGTGTCCAGAAGCCGGTCGCGTCACACAGCCCGGTCCTACGTCACTGGTCCTTCCACAGAATACCCAAGGTCTCAATACAATCATTGGGAATATGACCGCTCAACACATAATTACAACCATGATCCCCCCGAACACCCGGAGATCAGGTTTTTTACAGGGCCGAGCACGACTGGCGAGGAAGACCCGGACCAGACGAGGAACCAGAGGGGGGAGGAGGAGACCCCAAAAAACGGAAGAGGAATTGAATGATTCTGGAATTTTCAATTTGAGCACCAAAGACCTAACCCCTAATGAAAGATATGTCCTGGGTAAAGGTCTCAAATACGCTCCACCTAAGGCACACAATAAATGTCATACATTTATCGATATACAGAAATATATTCATAAGATCAACATACAACGATACCTAATTTCTAATACCAATACAAGACCTACACGAGAATATACCACCAGCAACTCCAACACCGTACATACGAACCTGGCCAATCCTTCGTTATTTAACCCACCAGGACAAGTGGCTCCAGCTGTAAAGATCTTTAAAGATTTGGTCCTCAAAGATCTAGATGATATCAACATCAGAAAGACATCACACGATAAGGCATTCAAAAATGGCTTAAAAGCCTTGTGTGACAGAAAAGACCTCATTATACGCCCAGCGGACAAGGGTGGAGGCATCATCGTCCTAGATAAGGAGGACTACGAAAAAGAGATGCAACGTATTCTCAGTGACCACCGGATTTATGACGCACTACCCAACGATCCCACACCTAAGTATAAGAAAGAACTCAAAACCCTTATAGAACATGGTTTTAATTCTAACATTTTAAATAAAAAAGAAAAAGCCTTTCTGATCCCTAAGGCACCAAGGATACCAACTTTTTACTATCTGCCCAAGATCCACAAGGACATTGTGAACCCACCCAGGAGACCCATAGTGAGCGGGATTGATTCCATCACCTCCCGGGTGGGGAAATACGTAGATCACTTCTTGCAACCACTTGTTAAAAGAACCCCCTCATATCTACAGGATACCAAAGATGTCATAAACCTCCTCAGCAATACCCATTTACACACTCAATGTCTATTGGCAAGAGCAGATGTAGCTTCTTTATATACTAATATACCTCATAACCTAGGTATAGAAGCGGTCTCCCACTTTCTCAGAATGGATTCCACACTTCCCAACATCCAAAAAGATTTCATCATGAACCTCTTGGAGTTCGCGGCCACACATAATTACTTTTGGTACGGTAACAAATTCTACCAACAGATTAAGGGGGTCGCTATGGGGGCTAAATTTGCCCTCAGTGTAGCGAATCTATTTATGGCTAAATGGGAGGAAGATGTAGTGTATGCCTTACAACAACCACAGTTGAAATTCTGGGCAAGATATATTGATGATGTTCTCATCCTCTGGGAAGGATCTGTTGAAGAACTGGAAATGTTTTTTCACACTCTAAACCGGAATGATAGAGGGATCTCCCTTACATTTGAAAGCAGTGAAACCAATATCCACTTTCTAGATCTGGAAATCATGATCAAGGAAGGCTGCATTACCACCAGAACCTATTTCAAACCAACCGATAGGAACGGATATATTCCCACAGACAGTTGTCATCATACCTCTTGGTTGAAATCTGTTCCCCGCAGCCAATTCCTAAGGTTACGCCGTAACTGTACAGACATCAACGACTACAATATACAAGCAGAAGTCCTGAAGAAGAGGTTCATTGAGAGGGGCTATGACCGAGAGGAGGCCAATATGGAAATCAATAGAGCCCTGACTACAGAAAGATCAGCTCTACTCGGGAATAATACACTCAAAAACAAAAATGGAAATGATTTCAAGTGGTCTTTCTTCACCTCATTTTCAACACAGCATAAACAGATCCGACATATTTTAAGGAAGCACTGGAACATCCTAAAAAGTGACCGCATCCTGGGCCCTTTACTACCAACACAAGCTAAGGTTATCTTTAGAGGAGCCCCAGCCTTGAGACATAAGGTAGCCCCCAACGTTTTGGAACCTCCTAAGAAAGTTAGCTTCTTTCATGATCTTAAAGGCTTTTATTGCTGCCGCAAATGCAGAGTATGCCAACTAAATAGTTGCAAGAACAGGAAAATTACCAATTTCACCTCAACTGTAACAAACATTACCTACCAAATAAAATGCTTTTGTACATGTGAAACAAAAAACATTGTATATCTACTGACCTGTCCATGCGGGAAGCAGTATGTAGGGAGAACTACCAGGACTTTTTCTATCAGAGTGAGCGAGCATATAACTAATATAGTTAAAGGGAAAACCAACCATAGTGTCCCTAAGCACTATTTAAGAGCTCACGCAAAAGATCCAGCAGGCACCAGGTTCTCTATCATTGACAAATATACCCCCCCCCCTTGGAGAGGGGGTGATAGGGTAAGAGGAGTATCCCAATTAGAAGTATACTGGATATACCAGCTTAAAAGCTACTTCCCCTTCGGTCTTAACATTGACTGGGATATAAATGCATTTATCAGCAAGGCATGAACCAGGATGAAGCAAAACTATCAGGGTCATCTTTATGCAACATCCCACTGTTGGTTCCAGTCTTACAACCTTCCATTGTTAATTCAATTTCTCCATACATAAGGAGCTATAAACCTCAGGGACACCTACTATCAAGCACACAACCTTCCATTGGAAATCCCATTTCTTTATCCTTAAGTAGCTTCAGTGACATCTATTTTCAATTACTATATATACCTGTCCTATGCACTTTACTGTCTAAAATACATCTAGGAATGACTGCATATCGGGCAGTTTTTAAACTTTATATATTTTACCTTATGTATTATATTTTAGCGTCTGTACACCTAATGATATACATCCAACCAGAGGTGATTCAAACAGATTATGGAGTGCTGGTTTTACTATATATTTTGCACTTTATTTATTTTTTATCCGTAAAGATTATAAAATCTCGATGTATACTGATTGTTTTTTAAAAAAAGGGTAATCTAAGTCCGCTCTAGATATGTGCCCGGCTCACTTTAATCTGATGTTTATCTTGTCATGTTCAGTGTACCCAACATATGTCCTAATATACGAATCGTCACATCCGGTCAGCTCTCTGCCGGAAACGACATTGTAGGACTCCTATTGAAATGATTCTAAATATGACATAAACCTTGAATGGTAACACCTTCAATAGCCTTCATACGTTAGACAATGCCTTTCTTTTTGTTTATTTCTAAGTTTGTAAAAATATGGATGTGGTTATATCGATCTGATACAAAGGAAGTCTGCTCCCACAGGGCACTTCCGGGTCACGACTGTAGGACGCACTTCCGGATATACCAATCAGATACAGGAAGTCTGCCCCCGCTGGACACTTCCGGGTCACCGCTGTAAGACGCACTTCCGTTTTTTCCGAGGACTAGTGCGACCCTAAGTCATTATTCACCTCTTCACCCAGGATCCTTATAATTCTTATTTAACCTCTCATGACTAATATTTTCTCTGCCTTTACCCTTGCCATTTTTTTGATTCAATTATTGATAACAACATTGATACCGGAAGTAATAACCGGAAATGACTGCTGGAATGCATGTAACAAACCTGAAGTAGTCCGGTTGGAATGCACGCCGTCCCGGGAAACCGGAAGTGCGTCAATCGGACAAAATTTTATAATGTCTATATAAACGTAGCTCTATAGGTGGTCAGAAGCCCCCAGACGACGTGTACTAACACGAAACGGGCCGGGTGCTTCTGACCTATTGATTGCTGCGTGATTTTATACACAAGCTTGTGAAAATTTTTATCTGCCATTTAACACTAAATAAATTAGCCCCCTCATCACCGAGGTTTTATATTATGGCGACTGCCCTGCTTTTTATTTCTGCATAAACGCTCAAAACTTGGGAGAGGTTTCTGATCCCCCTGGAAGTGGCTCTCTCCGGGACGTCTCCGTGACCGACCCTCGGATATCAGGACCCGGACCCTGAGGTGGAGGCCTGGACCACGGAAGGTGACAACAGAGGACCAGTGACGTAGGACCGGGCTGTGTGACGCGACCGACTTCTGGACACCCTGTTAGCAGCACCCCATTATTTCCAAGGCAATATTTTCTCCACTCTCTGGTAAGCCTCCACTCTGGCAAGAGTTGGAGTTTTTTTCACCTACCACTTAATCCCTCCAACCACATTGATCTTCCATATTGATGAACCACCACCTTTGGATCCCTATTTGTGATATCACACCTTAACCTTATATAAGGAACATTTCATGATTGCACTTCATACACAACGATTTTTATTGTATGCTTTGGACTTTATTTTAATTTAAACTCTGTGGACTCATTTGAATATGTACTACAAAGGTTCATCTTAATCTTGTGACATCATATGCACACCTATTGGTTTTACACTGTTTTTATATCACACACTTGGATCACGTGTGCATATTAATTGTAATGCATTTGAAATAGGGGGAATTATGTATGAAGGAATTGTACTCAACAATGCACTAAACATGGTAAATTAGCTATATGGGAGGGGAGGGCGGGTAAGGTTTAAAACCCTTCTTGTTAGCTCCCTCTAAGAAAAGAAAAGGGAAACATTTTTATTTATTTATTTATTTATTTTTTTGCACCGCCCCATTGTCTATGGGTGGGAGGGGGAAGGGGGAAGGGAGCCCTCTGCCTCATGTCTTAAATAAAGAGGGAGCTCCGGCCCCCAAGAGAAGACGCCTCGCTTCACACATTTAGGGATCTTATAATTTTTTTTTTTTTGAGGTTGAGGGTTGGACATTGTTTCTGGATATAGTTTTACTATGTCTGGTATGGTCTAGCTGCTCTTTGAGATATATGAAATTAGCCAAGGTCATGATAAGACAATATTTTTGATATGAATATACGTGACAAAAATGTGTTCTCGATTATATCTTGGAATGTCCGGGGACTAAATTCCAAGTATAAAAGAGCTTTGATGTTCCAATACTTAAAAACATATAAACCTCACTTAATACTACTCCAGGAAACACATTTACAGGGAGATAAAACAGCAACATTGAAAAAACCCTGGGTCCAGAAAACCTATCATGCAACATACTCCTCTTATGTAAGAGGAGTATCAATATTAGTCAACAAAACTTTCACATGTACAATTGACAATATTTACATAGACCCTCAAGGGAAATATGTAGCACTGGTGCTACATTATAGGCAACAACGCTATGTAATTGCAGCAGTTTATGTACCTCCCCCTTTCTCAGGGGGAATACTGAATGAGGTTTTGGAGAGGGTCGCTCAGCATCTTCCTGCGAAGCTTCTCCTCATGGGAGAATTCAATTGTATTTTATCCGCTGCCCTTTATTATTATCAACTGTTCATATACTTACACCAGTGGAGGTGTTGTAAAATTTGAGTAAATTTCTTTTAATAAAAGTTAAGTCTTTCTACATACGGAGAGCACTAGATTTGTTTTATCTTTTCACGTATAACTCTCGTGGCATCCCCCCTGGACGTACTTTGGAGGGACCGGATCGGATCATCCAAGATCAGACGATCTCATTACAGGGAGAATTGTTACATGCTGTGTGACCCATGTGGGTCGAGTGGATGAGGTGAGAGGCTGAGAGTGTCTTTGGTGGCAGGATCCACGTGTTCCCTCACCTGCATGCAATATAGGATCACACACTTCCTTATCACTGGGACTTGCGTTTTGTTCTTTATAAGCTGTCAGAAACTGCTCTCATCTTTAAAGGACATTATTCAACTTATTATTATAGATTCAGAGACTGCTTTTGCGCTGCACTAAACTTTTGATTATTAAATTCTATTTTATCACCAATGCTGGATAGACCATCTCCACCTAAACGATATTCAGCTGAATTGGAGAACTAGGCTCAAGTGATGGGGGTGACAGAGGTGTGGAGGTGGAGAAACTCGAGTAAAAGAGAATACTCCTGTTTTTCCACATCCTATAAGACGGCATCTAGAATTGAGCTGGCATTTGCTAACCCGGATCTATTGGTGGATGTGATAGAGGCTACTTATCTGCTAAGCGGATTCTCAGATCATTGTCCTATGCTGTTATCAATACGTACGCCTACCCTTAAAAAGGCAACTTTGTGGCGCCTGGGCCCTCGATGGGCTGGCCATCCAGATGTAAGGGAAATCATGAAACCATTAATAAAAGAATATTGGGAGAACAATGAGGGATCAGCTTCGCTGGAGGTAGTATGGGAGGCCTTCAAGGCATATACAATAGGCCAATACATTTCGGCAATAGCGGCATACCGCAAAATCAAAAATCTACACTACAAGTACCATTGAATATAGTAGAAGATCAAAAAGAACAGTACAATAGTAACCCTAATATTCAAAATTTTGAAATATTAATGGCATCTCAAAGGGATTTAAATCTATATATGAAAGAGGAAACAGGAAACAAGCTTAAAAAGAATAGACAAAATATTTTCGAACATGGAGATAAAAATGGGAGTTTTCTAGCAAGTCTAGTGCAGCAGGGCAGTTCACCTACACTTATTTCAGAAATAACAACCCCGGATGGGAGGCGGGCTTCTACATCGGAAGATATACTAGACACATTTCACCGGTATTATGAATCTCTCTATACTTCCTCCCTCCCTGTTGACTTTTGCCCAGAGGACTTGACTGTTCTCTTGGACAAAGTGGCATTGGGATGATTATCAGATAGGGAGAGGGAAACTTTAGTCAAATCTATTACAGCAGAGGAGGTGCAAATGGTTATAGACTCTTTTCCAGGAGGAAAGGCTCCAGGTCCAGATGGACTACCTATTGAATTTTATAAGATCAATAGTGAAATACTGGCCCCTAGACTTGCAGCACTATTTACAAAAGCTTTAGCGGAAGGAGTGCTTCCTGAATCTATGCAATATGCTCATATAACCCTTATTCATAAAGTGGGTAGAGATCCTAAGATATGTTCATCATATAGGCCTATAGCCCTACTTAATAGAGATTTCAAAATTTTAACAAAATTACTTACACTTAGGCTACAACCTCTGCTTACCTCAGTGATAGATTCTGATCAAACAGGCTTTATGCCTAACAGAACAACAGATATTAATATACGAAGATTGTTTACCAACATAAATACCCAACATATAAATGAAGGTACTAGATTGGTGGCCTCCCTAGATATGGAAAAGGCCTTTGACACGGTCGAGTGGCCTTTTCTATGGGAGGTACTGAGATGAATGGGGTTTCCGTTGTTGTTTATCTCCTGGCTGCAAACGATATACAGGAATCTCATGTCATCTGTGAGGCTAGGGGGAGAACTCTCATCTCCATTCCAGCTGTATAGGAGGCATGCGCCAGGGCTGCCCTCTCTCCCCGGCCCTTTTTTCTATTGCTATTGAACCCATAGCAGAGGCCACCAGGGCCTCCTCGGATATCCAGGGCCTTAGGATTGGGGGCTTGGAGGAGAGGGTAGCCCTCTATGCAGATGATATGCTGCTTTTTTAAAAGATGCTGGCCCCTCGTTGCAGGGGGCACTGAGGGTGATAGATAATTATGCGGTAGTGACAGGACTGAAGGTTAACTGGACTAAGTCCGTGATGTTCCCTATAGATTTAGAGGCGGTGAACTCGACAGAAACACACGTACCCCTGAAATGGGTTACAGAATTTAAGTATCTGGGGATAGTAGTCTCAAGAGAGACATCAGATTATTTTTCCTTCAATATAGCTCCTGCAGTCCAGGAAATGAAGGAAAGATTAAAGATTTGGGAGAAGCTCCCATTGTCATTCCTGGGCCGCGTGAACATAATAAAGATGAAGTTTCTCCCGAAACTTTTATATCTGTTTAGGAACTCCCCACGGTGGTTACTAAAATCCTTTTTCACGCAATTAAATAGTATCTTCTCTTAGTTTCTTTGGAAGGGACAGTCACCCAGATATAAATTGTTCACACTGATGTGCCCACTGTCAAAAGGGGGACTGGGCTTTCCGGACTGTTGTAAATACTATTTGGCTTCGCAGCTGGTGACAGCAGCAGGGTGGATGAATCCAGATGGATTTAATCCAGCAACTATGTTGGAGGCTGCGATAGTACAGTCTGTGGAAGCACTTCAGTTGCTTTCATTTGGGGGGCTTAAAGCGCCGCATAAATTAACCCCTTCAATGACAACAACTATAAGAGCCTGGAATAGGGGCTTGTCTTTTGGGAAACATCCCAGGCTCGACCTATCTCCGAATGCTCCCCTATGGGGTAATCCCCAGCTAGCTCACCTAAGGTCAATTCCAGATCCAGGATGGTGGGCTAAATATAAGATTAAAGCATTAGGACAGGTGCTAAGCCAGGGGGTGGTAATCCCATTTAGGGACTTGGTGGAGAACTTTAATATGTTAGGAAATCATTTCTTTCATTATATGCAACTTTCTCACGCCCTACGCAGTCAATTTCCAGAGGGACACCTAATTAGGTACACAACGTGCTTGGTCATGCACGTAATAAAGGGTTTAATAGAAAATTGTTCCTGGGAATTAGCTGTTGAGAAAGAGACCACTCTCCTACTACTAACAGCATTGATCCTACAGACCGAACATTTTCTGCATGGGAAGAAACCCCCCATACTATGAAAAAAAGAAAGCCGGTTTGGAGGGTCAATCACATTCCGGGCTACCTTCATCCTCAGAGGGGCCACACCTCTACATATCATTTTGGGCTGCTTTGGAAGAACAGGGCCCAAAATTGGGTCATTGCACAACACACCCCAATGTTTGTGCAATATTTTCTTGACCTCATATTGCTGTGTGGAATAGGTGGTAAAGAAAGCATACCCAAAGGAATCGTTGGCCGGTTCTCTAAGCCTCGGCTCTAACAATTCCTTCCTATCACGTCCAACAGCCAGGGCATAGGCCTGATCTATTTCAGAGCCAGCATAGCCCTTTTCCAAGAATCTTTGTTTGAGTATGGAGGCCTCCTGTTTAAAGTCATCCAAGCGAGTACAGTTCCTCCGCAGTCTGAGGAACTGACTTACAGGGACCGACTTCAGCCACGCCGGATGGTGACAGCTACAGTATTTACCTTGATGTAACCATTCCGATCGGTGTCTTTAAAGTGGGTGGAAGTGACCAACTCTCCATCACACACTCTAATCGACAAATCCAGGAAATGTATCTCCTCTTTACTAGAGACAAATTGTAACTCAATTCCTCGATCATTTCTATTCAGATCTAACATAAAGTCCCTAAGAGAGTCCTGGTCACCCCTCCAAATAAGAAGGACGTCATCTATATACCGCCTCCAGAGTACAAGCTCCGGTTGTGGGTTTCCATAGATGACGTCCTCCTCCCACTTAGCCATGAATAAGTTTGCCATGCTCGGTGCGAACTTAGCACCCATGGCTACTCCTCTATTCTGCAAGTAGTAGCTGCCTCCAAACCAGAAATAATTATGGCCCATTGCGAAATCTAAAAGGGAAAGAATGAAATCCTGCTGCTCCTCCCCCAAATCACTACCATGCAAAAAAAATTGAACCGCCTGCATCCCATGTTCATGAGAGATTATGGTATTGTCACGTACCTGGTGGTAGAGTCTGGCTTATGCGGGGGGCAACCTCTCTTGCGGCCCTGGTTCGAAAACCCCTGATAGTGGGAACAGGGAGCTCAGGAGCACAGGGGGGCACGAGGGCTGGACAGTCCTTAGCTGGTAGGCGGAAGTCCACTGGGGCTCGTGCAAACAGGAGAATAGTGTTTCAGTCCGGGTCGGCAACTAGCGGGCGGTGCGGTACAGCGGGATCAGGCAAACG
>BLSH010288408.1:40162-53094 GCA_018402905.1 Glandirana rugosa
GACTCCTTTCTTTTAAGTCTATTGGTCGTAAACAAATGTGCACTTGTAGACTAACCTGTGTCGACCCGTGTACCATTTCCCGATGACACTAATCGGATAATGGAGTTAGTGTATAACACGGGGTCCCCGCGCACCCCCAGGTCACCCGGTCCTCGAAGAGTGGGAGGTTCTTGACCCACTGTCCCGACATCGACAGAAAGTCGATATCGCGCCAGTCGTTCATGGTCCACCTATACCTACCGACTGTTTTCGGGTCCGCGGTTCTGAGAGGGGGGTTGGGAGGTTGTAGAGCATTAGTTTACATTTTACATTTCATCCTGAAGGCACCAGCAGCTCTAAAGTGAGCACTCCATACCAGACTACAAAATGTAGTCTCAAACTCAAAATAGAACTACAAAACGTTCACCTTTACCCATTATGTATAAAACTACAAGCTTGTCAGAAAAATGAAAAGGTCTTGGCGCCTGGGCTTTTGTCAGCCATCCATATCCACCTGGTACTTGCTGACCGCGCTATAGCTGAAAGACAGCTACAGCCCTGTCACCCAGTTCTTGGAGGGTGAGAAGCTCCTGGCCCACTGGACCCCCACGCGCCCCTGGGGCACAATATGTGATTGAGGTAATAGGCTAATCACAGTAGCCCTTTACCATGTGCCCAGCTGTGTCCAATCAGATGTTCACGTGTAAACAAATGCTGGTTATCTGAATTTTCTTTCCTCAGCGCTGTTACAGCACGAGGAAATGAAAGCCAACAACCGGCTATCCTGTGACAAGGGACATTTACACTGATAATCAGGGTACTAATTATCAGTGCAAACCCATCAGTGACATATATCAGTGCCCATCGGTTGTGCCTGGGCTCTGTTACCACATGTTTCACCTCTTCATAAAAATACATCTGGGCGAAGACAAGCTTGTCCTGAAAAATTGTATGTTAGTGCAAATAAGAAAAGTATCATCGGCAGTACTCAATTCTTCTGACCAGCGTGCAACCAGCTGAATTCTCCTGTTTAACAGCATACCTTAAAAACAGGAGTTTGGTTTGCACACATTTGCAAATACATGACAAAAAAGAGCTTTCCTGAGCGTGCCACCGTCCTAAATTTGTCCCCAATTTTTCTTTCCAATTTGCAAATACATGTGTAAGCTGCAGAACCACTTCACGGCACCCCAGTATCATCTGCAGTCCTAACACTAAATTTTGAGAGCCTCCATAGTAGCAGCACATTAATAATAATAATGGATAGATTAACCACTTGACCACTGGGCACTTAAACCCCATTCGTAACCCGACCAATTTTCAGCTTTCAGTGCTCTCACATTTTGAATGACAATTACTCAGTCATACTACACTGTACACATAGGAAATTTCTGTCCTTTTTTCACACACATAGAGCTTTCTTTTGGTGGTATTTAATCATCATTGGGGTTTTTATGTTTTGCACTATAAATGGAAAAAGACCAAACATTTTGTTAAAAAATGCATTTTCTTTGTTTCTGTTTTAATATTTTGCAAATTAGTAATTTTTCTTCATACATTTTGGCCAAAATTTATACTGCTACATATCTTTGGTAAAAATAACCCAAATAAGTGTATATTATTTGGGCTTTGTGAAAGTTATAGAGTCTACAATCTATGGTGCCAATCTCTGAAAATTGATCACACCTGATGTACTGACGGCCGATCTCATTTCTGGAGACCCTAACAAGCCAGGAAAGTACAAATACCCCCCAAATGACCCCTTTTTAGAAAGTAGACAGTCCAAAGTATTTAGTAAGAGGCATGGTGAGTTTTTTGAAGTTGTATTTTTTCCCCACAATTCTTTGCAAAATGAAGATTTTTTTTTTCACAATATTGTCATATTAACAGGTTATTTCTCACACCCAGCAAATGCATACCACAAATTACACCCCAAACACACATTCTACTACTACTCCTGAGTATGGAGATACCACATGTGTGGGACATTTTCACAGCCTGGCCACATAGAGAGGCCCAACATGCAGGGAGCACTGTCAGGCGTTCTAGGAGCATAAATTACCCATCTAATTTCTTGAGTTCCTTTTGCACTTTTGAAGGTCCTGGAGCAACGTATATTGTATGAGGCAAAATGAGTCTTTTGAACATGTAATTTTTTCCACATGTTTTTGAAAATGTGGAAAGAAAATGAAAACACATTTTTTTGTACACAAACTTGTCCATTTATAAGCTATTTCTAACACATAGCATGTACATAGCAAAAATTACACCCCAAAATATATTCTGCTACTCCTTCCGAGTATGGCTATACCATATGTGTGACACTTTTACACAGGCTGGCCACATACAGAGGCCCAACATGTAGGGAGCACCGTCAGGTGTTCTAGGGGCATACATTTCAAATCTAATTTGACTACCTATTACACTATTGTGAGGCGCTGTAGTGGCACTGATGGGCACTGTAGTGGCACGGATGGGCACTGTAGTGGCATGGATATGTCACGGATGAGAACTGATGTGGTACGGATGAGCATGAATGAGGCATAAATGAGCACGGATGGGGTGGATGAGCTGTGGATGGGGATGACTTAGCACGGATGCATGGGTGAGCACGGATGCATGGGTGAGCATGCATGGATGGCTGAGCATGGGTGCATGGCTGAGCACGGATGCATGGATGAGCATGGATGCATGGATGAGCACAGATGGATGGCAGAGCACGGATGCATGGGTGAGCACAGATGGATGGGTGAGCATGCATGAATGGGTGAGCACGGCTGAATGGGTGAGCACAGATGGATGGCAAAGCACGGATGCATGGGTGAGCACAGAAGGATGGCAGAACACGGATGCATGGGTGAGCACAGATGCATGGGTGAGCACAGATGGATGGCAAAGCATGGATGCATGGGTGAGCACGGATGGATGGGTGTGCATTAATGCATGGGTGAGCACGGATGGATGGTGAGCATGCATGCATAGGTGAGCATGGATGCATGGGTGAGCACAGATGGATGGCAAAGCATGGATGCATGGGTGAGAATGGATGCATGGGTGAGCACAGATGGATGGCGGAGCACGGATGGATTGGTGAGCATTAATGCATGGGTGAGCACGGATGGATGGGTGAGCATGCATGCATGGGTGAGCATGGGTGAGCACAGATGGATGGCAGAGCATGGTTGAATGGGTGAGCATGGATGGATGGATGGGTCAGCATGGATGCATGGGTGAGCATGGATGCATGGGTGAGGACGGATGCATGGGTGAGGACGGATGCATGGGTGAGCATGGATGCATGGGTGAGCATGGATGCATGGGTGAGCACAGATGGATGGCAGAGCACAGATGCATGGGTGAGCACAGATGGATGGCGGAGCACAGATGCATGAGTGAGCACAGATGCATGGGTGAGCACAGATGCATGGGTGAGCACAGATGCATGGGTGAGCACAGATGCATGGTTGAGCATAGATGCATGGGTGAGCACAGATGGATGGTGGAGCATGGATGCATGGGTGAGTACAGCTGGATGGGTGAGCATGGATGAGGCTGGATGGGTGAGTATGGATGAGGCTGGATGGGTGAGTATGGATGAGGCTGGATGGGTGAGCATGGATGAGGCTGGATGGGTGAGTATGGATGAGGCTGGATGGGTGAGTGCATGGATGGCTGGTTGGGGTGTCACAGAACTGGCACATAGCTGCGGAGAGGTGAGAGACAAGCCAGATATCTGCTGGCTTGTTTACATCTGATCGCTCCCTTCATTTGACGGAGCGATCACGTGGTAAACGGCCGCCGCGAGCAGCCATTTACCGCGATCCGTGATTTCCGGCTGTCACAGATACTCCCGGGTGCGTGCAATTCTAGGAGGACATTATAGTATGCCCTCCCAGAACAATGGATCCACCTTGCGGCCGTGTTTCTACATGACACGGTCGGCAAGTGGCTAAGAGCAGGTTTGCCTGGAGGGAGCCCACCCCTCTTTAAAGACACAGGGGTGCACTGGACATGCAGCATTTAGCACAATGGCACCAAAGGTGTCCAGTGCATCCCTTCACCAGTATTCCAACACTACAAACAGTCACTGCCCCCACCTATAACTGGCCTTTTTTTATACACATCTCACAAAAAGAATGAGTGTGATTGGCCGGCTATAAACAGAGGAGGAGGAGGCTGGATTTTTTTTTAAATTAAACAATATATTTTTTCAGTAGAAATCCATACACATACACTAGTTAATGGCCCTCCTACAACCCTCCTTTTTCCCCTCTCGTCTGTTTGGAACAAACAGTGCATGTTAGTGGCAGTCATGTACACTGCAGAGCTCATAGCCCAAAGCCCATGGACTAGAGCATAAAGTTTAAAGCCCATAGCTCAGAGGATACAGTCTAAAGCTTAAAGCCTATAGCTCATAGCCTAAAGTCCAAAGCTCATTACCCATAGCCAATGGCCCATAGCTCACAGCCCACAGCAGGAAGTCAGATCACAAAAAATGGAGATTTGGAGGAGTTTGAGATCAGTAAAAATCAATTTTTTGGGATAAGAACACATACCTACATCGGATATTTTTTAAACCAGAGTTTAGTGTCACTTTTTTAACATCTAACAAAGGAGCGTGATTGGCTGGCTATAAGGGGAGGAGGAGGCTGGATTTTTTTAAGTTTACACTAAACAATATTTTTTTTTTGTAAAAATCCATATACATCATCCACTGGTTAATGGCCCTCCTACACCCCTACTTTTTTCCCTCAAGTCGGGAACATAGATAAGAGAGGGGTTTGGGAGGTCTGAACCTCCCCAGAACAGTCTTTGACTGCCTGTTATCGGGGAAGGCTGTAAAAAAACGGTTCTGATATAGCCAATCTGTGATCGGCTGAGCTCAGGGTACTGGCAGTCTGTCACACTGCTGCTCTTTCCCCCTCCTCCCGGCAGACGGCTTCGGGCGGGACTTCTCTCCTTCACATGTAGTAAATCATGGCAACTACTGTGCGGGGCTCTGACTTTGTGATAAGAAGAAAGGGTGAGTTTCACAGCAGCAGGGTGTATTTTAAAATGTCAGAACGGGCATTCGGGCAGAGAGAAGTTACTAAACAGCTTTATGTGAGGGGAGAGAGAGAACTTGGTCTGTGGGAGTGTAGGAAACCCAACACATCAAATCCATCACATAACTGTAGTTGATCCTCACTGACTCGTGCTGATATAACTATAATGTGATTGCTGCTGGATCCCCTCTAGTCTGCAATCCTCTTCTACAGCTCACAGTACATTCACATGGGCACACAGGGCAAATAGTCTGCTGCATTCAGAGCATTCAGCTAAATTGCACTTCTGAACGCAACAACAACACTATGTACTACAGCAGTGTATAAACTGGCTGATTAGTGGGGGTCAGTTTGTGTCCAGCCCCCATTCACATCTAGGGATTTGTGATCATAGGCAGAATTGCTGCGATTCTGCCCACAACTCCAAATCACACTGCAATCCTGGTAAAACACAGCACACATGTTTTTGTGCCGTTCATTGGCACTTAACCACTTCAGCTCTGGAAGGATTTCACACTTTAGGACCAGATCACTTTTTTCGATTCGGCACTGCGTCGCTTTAACTGACAATTGCGCGGTCGTGCGACGTTGTACCCAAACGAAATTTGCGTCCTTTTTTCCCCACAAATAGAGCTTTCTTTTGGTGGTATTTGATCACCTCTGCGTCATTTCTGATGACCGCCATAAACAAAAGAAGAGCGACTATTTTGCAAAAAAAAAAAAAAATTTCTTACATTTTGTTAAAGTACAAATCCAAAAAATATATATAAAAAAACATTTTTTCCCATCGGTTTTGGCCGATTTATATTCTTCCTCATTTTTGGTAAAAAAAAAAATTGCATTCGGCGTTTGATTGGTTTGCGCAAAAGTTGCCGCATTTACGGACGATGAGAATTTCTGGGGTTTTTATTTTTTTAAATTTTTTACTAGTAATGGCGGCGATCTGTGATTTTTAGCGGTACTGCGATATTGCAGCGGACCGTTTTGACACTTTTTTGGGACCATTTACTGTGTAAATGCCATTGGTAGTGAAGGGGTTAACCTGCAGGGGTCGCTCTAAGGGTTAACTGTGTTCCCTGGGCGTGTTCTAACTGTATGTGGGCTGGCCTGGCTGGGGAAAGGGGATGATCACGGCTTCCATATAGAGAAAGCCTGTGATCATCACCCTTCCCCCTCTAACAGAACGGAGATCCGTGTTTACATACACAGACCTCCGTTCTTTCACTGTGGGGGGGCATTGCGGGTAGCCGACGGCGATAAAGTCCGCTGCACCTGCTCCCTGGCCCCCTGGACACTGTGAGTGTGCTAGCGCGCCTCCAGCGGCGCGTGCTCACAGCACTAGTTATCGCAGCCGTCGTCGTATGACGGTGGTTTGCGATAACGAGCCACTCTGTCGCTGTCAGACGGCGGTCGGCAAGTGGTTAAAATGAGGTGCAGTTTTGCCACAGCTGTCGCACAAAGCTTGTCGCCCAAAAAGGAGTAGGAGCTTTTTTTGGGCGATAAGTTTCCTGCAATGTGGTTTACCATGCAACAGTTGCAGCAAAATCACACCACATTTTATGTGCCATTAAAGATGAATGGCATGAAAACGTGCATACTATATTTTGCCAGGATAAATGAAGAAATAATAAATCCGCGCTACAGATCAATAACTCTTATTACATACACTAAATTCCCCGAGCCCTCACCAGGTACTCAGGGATCAGCCTATGTTAGGGGGCTGTGGTTGCATAAGTAACCCATAAGAGGTGCCTTTAAATATGAAATCAAAATTAAAACTGCGCCACCCTAAAATGTGTAATATGATCAAACATAAAAAATGAATGATGCTGTGCAGAATTCATAAATACACCAACCAATAATGTGATATGTGTTCCAATATCAGTTTACAAACTAAATAGAATTAACAAATATAAATAATTATTGCAAAATTATGAAACCATCCAGTGCAGTCCTTAAAAGTGCTCGGTGCTCCACATAAAGTGCAAAAAGTGGTTTTCTTGGTGCTCAGTGCCAGCCCCCTCTCGTGGCCCCACTCACCAGACAAAGTGGCCCCCAGCTTTTCAGTCTGGGGGTCACAATAAGCTTGTTCTGGGTGATGGTCATAAAAGAGATGACAATAAGGCAATCCAAGACCCGATCCTATTGGGCTATCTCTCCAATAACGAGCGTCATCGCCTGTCACGTGTGATGTCCGTGATGACGCTCGTTATTGGAGAGCGAAACGCGTTGACGTCATTTCCGGCTTTCCGTACTCTCTGACGTCACGTCCGTTCGTGGTGGAACGCACGCCGGAGCTAGACGCCGCACCTACCCTATAGAATTTGCTGTCAGGCGGGAGATCATCAGTCTTTCCTGTAAGTGTTATTCTTTTAATTGCGCAATAAATCACACAAACAATACTTCACTATGGAGGCTGTTTCTCTTTTTCGAGCATTGTGTGTGGAGGAGTTGAAGCTTGCAGCCTGCAGCCCAATAGGATCGGGTCTTGGATTGCCTTATTGTCATCTCTTTTCTGACCATCACCCAGAACAAGCTTATTGTGACCCCCAGACTGAAAAGCTGGGGGTCCACTTTGTCTGGTGAGTGGGGCCATGAGAGGGGGCTGGCACTGAGCACCAAGAAAAGCACTTTTTGCACTTTATGTGGAGCACCGAGCACTTTTAAGGACTGCACTGGATGGTTTCATAATTTTGCAATAATTATTTATATTTGTTAATTTCTATTTAGTTTGTAAACTGATATTTGAACACATATGACATTATTGGTTGGTGTATTTATGAATTCTGCACAGCATCATTAATTTTTGTATGTTTGATCATATTACACATTTTAGGGTGGCGCAGTTTTAATTTTGATTTTATATTTTGCCAGGATTGCAGTGCGATTTGGAATCATGGACAGAATTGCAGCAATTCCACCTGTGATCACAAATCACTAGATGTGGATTAAGAATGGGCTTGGGTGAGTTCGGATGGAACCTGCCAGGAAGCTGTCATTGCACACCGCCAATCATAGACCGCGACAGCGTGTGTATGTGCAGCTACCGGTCAGGAAACGCCTCACTGCCTGTGATTGGCGGTGTGCAGTGACAGCTTCCTGGTGGGTTTGATCCGAACACACCCGAGCACATCACTAATATGGATGAAAGCTTACTCAGAACAAAGTGTCTGCATCCAGGGTCAGTCAGATATTCTGTTCACATGTACGTTGCATGTGAACAGCGGTACTGGTGATTGATTTGTGCAGAGTAGAGATCTGACAGCTGCTGCTAACAGCCGTTGCTGGTCACACTCGGTGACACTTTACAGCCGGTGCCAGTCTGGGCAAGTCTGGGTTCGCACTTGTCAAATGCATATACATGCATTATGTTAGAGCAAATGATTGATTGTGAATGGGCTGCCAGCAGACAAAACAAAAAAGTGAACAAATTCCTCCATCCACACAGCTGGGATGGATGGACCAATCCTCCCCCCACCCCCATTGTATTCTGACAGCAGGGCCCTCATAATACACTGATCAGTGGCTGTGGCTGCTGATCACCAAAGGTTTTCCAACTTGTCCATTCAACAGAAGTTGACCTGACAATCAGCTTCTGTCAAGTAGAGGACCACACACACTTTAAAATTCATCCACTCCCTGCTGAATCAGCCAGATTTTACTATGTCTGTGGCCAACTTTATTGTGCTAGGGTGCCATTCATAAGGTATGGCACTGCAGCACACCAATGCACATAACTTGGTACCGCAATGCCATAATGTTAACCCAGACCAAAGCACCAAATGGCATACGTCAGGCACACCCAGACCTATTTATAGATATCTATTCCTTCCAGACAATTAAGGCCAGGTCACCCCCCCCCCCCACTAATGTGGGGAATTATTTAGTCCCAAGAATCACTGACACCAGGATATTTTTCCCACCCAGGATCCACTGACATAGATTATGTAGTGCATTATAAAGTCCTGACAGTACACTCTACCGGTTCAGTTCACAAAGTTTTAACACCTGGATAAGGATTTTTATTTTAAACATGTAACTGTCATTTTGAAAGCCCACTGGACTGGAAATGAACTGTCACTTTTTCTGAAAATAAGAATTCTTATCCTGGTGTGTCAGCTTTGTGAATTGAGCCCCATGTACACCAAGTAGTACCTTACATCAGTGTTTTTCAACTCCAGTCCTCAAGGCACACCAACAGGTCATGTTTTCAGGATTTCCATGAGTTTGCACAGGTGATTTGATCAGTTTCACTGCCTTAGTAATTACCACAGCTGTTTCATCTGAGGGAAATCCTAAAAACATGACCTGTTGGTGTGCCTTGAGGACTGGAGTTGGAAAACACTGCCTTACATAAACTTTAAGCTGGCCATAGAGGAATCAAAATTCAGCCAGTTCAGCAGGGACCAGCCAAATTTTGATCCATCTATGCCCTGTCCTATTGGCAGACATTGAGTTCCACTGTTAAAGTCGTAGTAAACTACAGCTGCTTAAAAGAAAAAAAAGAAAAACACCTGTAAGGCAATTGCATTATGTGCTAGTATGCATCACATACTAGCACATTACGAAATACTTACCTTGGAACAAAGCCTTCCAGCGGTGCCCTGTCACCACTGAGAGGGCTGACCTCTTCCCCTGGTCTTTCTTCCGGGCTATGTGACTGGCCAGAGCCGTGATGACGTCACTCTCATGCATGGAAATGGGACCCCGGACCTTCAGAGCGCACGCACCCTGTGATGTAACTGGCTGCATGCAGGGTGAATATCTCCTAAAGGGTAGTAGATGATGAATGCAGCGCTTTCAGGATGCACAACAGCAAGGGAGATGAGACGCTTCAGGGTCCTAGGAAGCGGGGTAGGAGGAAGGCAGGAGAGGGTAGGTTAGGACCGTGGGGCAGCCTGCCAGCAGAGCAGAAGCAGCTCTGTCAAGGTAGGAAGAGAAGAAAAGAAGCGGCGCCCCAGTAAGTGTAGTAATAGGTTAAAAACAGGTTTTATGAAAACTGCACTTACAAGAAGATGCTGATAAAAGGCATGTAAAGTAGCTGGGTCCAAGGGATCTCCTCTGGGATGTGGCTGGTGCTGGCGTTTCCGCAGCTCTGATGCCCTAGCCGAGCCGGTGGTGTCCGGAGCCCCGGGGTTCAGGTGGGCGGGGAGCCATTGCAAGTGTCCAGGATCCGCGTGGAGGAGAGGAAGAGGGCTGTCGCAGCTGACTAATAGCGCACGTTTGGAGCATACAGGCTCCTTCGTCAGGCCTCCGTGGCTACTGACGGGGACGCGCCATATTGGAGGGGGTGGGGTCGGAGAGGCAGCCAATCACAGCCATCCGGCTCTGCCCTCCGGCTGCCGCAGCGCGCCCGTAATTCAGAGCGACGGGGAGACAGCTGTGCATGGTGCTGCTAATGCAGATCAGGGACCATAAATAAATAAACAATGTCAGGAGGAGATTACCAGTTTGGAAATAGTAAACATAGAACAACTAGGCTATGGTGTTTTTGTGTTTCTTCTGTGTTTCTCCTTCTCAATATTGTAAAGATGCTCATAGAACCTGTCTCTTAACCCCTTCCTTACTGGGCACTTAAACCCCCCTCCTGCCCAGACCAATTTTTGGCTTTCAGCGCTGTCGCATTTTGAATGACAATTGCGCGGTCGTGCGACGTTGTACCCAAATAAAATTTGCGTCCTTTTTTTCCCCACAAATAGAGCTTCCTTTTGGTGGTATTTGATCACCCCTACGTCATTTCTGATCGCTGCTATAAACAAAAAATGAGCGACAATTTTGCAAAAAGAACAATATTTTTTACTTTTTGCTAAAGTACAAATCCATTAAAAAAATTATTCATCAGTTTTGGCCGACATATATTCTTCTACATATTTTTGGTAAAAAATCGCAATGGGCGTATATTGATTGGTTTGCGCAAAAGTTATCGCGTCTACAAACTAGGAATTGATTTATGGCGTTTTTATTATTTATTTATTTTTTTTACTAGTAATGGCGGCGATCTGCGATTTTTATCGGGACTGCAATATTCCCGCAGAAATGACGGGACAGTTTTTACACATTTTTGGGACCAATGACATTTATACAGCGATCAGAAATTTAAATATCCACTGATTACTGTGTAAATGTCATTGGCAGTGAAGGGGTTAACCTGCAGGGGGCAGTGAAGGGGTTAACAATGTTCCCTGGGTGTGTTCTAACTGTGGGGGGGGCTGGGCTGGCCGGGACATAACAGATCTAACGGATCCCAGTGACAGGGATCAGTAGATCTGCTATGTCCCCTGTCACAGAACGGGGAATCGCTGTGTTTACATCGGCGGTTCCCCGTTCTGAGGCTGCTAGAAGACATTGGCGGGTCTCGGGCGGACATCGAGTCCGCCCGAGCCACGGGCACGCTCGCGCGCGCGCCGCCGCTGCCGCCAGGGGGCACGCGATGAGCGTGCACAGGGGACGACATCCGGGCATTTCAGATCAGCACTGGAGCCGTACTTCGGCAATAGCGCGGATCTGGAATGGTTAATCTTCTAGTGGTACGGCCAATATATTGTATATGGCAGGCTTTACAGGTAATGATGTAGACAACATAGTTGGTGTTACAATTATAGAAGGACTGGATTTTATGTTCCTTGTTGACTGAATGGGAGCGCACTACATCTCCGCCAATAATATGGCTGCAACAAGGGCAACCAGTCGCTCCACAGCCCTTAAAGTGCAGCCAAGTAGGCGAAGGTTGTATTTTAGTTTGTTGAAACAAGCTGGGAGATAAATAACCACCCAAAGACGGTCCTGATTACAGGGATCAGTAGATCTGTCCTATGTTCCCTGTCAGAATGGGGAACCGCCGTGTTTTTCATTGGCGGTTCCACGTTCTGCCTGTGTAGTAGGCGATCGCGGGTCGCTGGCATGCATTGCGTCTGCCCAACCCACGGGCACGCTTAAGTTTATAAACCGCGATTCGCGCAGCGGAGCCACACTGCCGACGTCTTTGTGCGCGAGGCAGTCAGCAAATGGTTAAGCTGGCCATAGATGAGTCAATGGTTGAAAAAAAAAAAAACTGACCTGATTCCAGGGTGGATGGGGAAATCCTACTGAGTCTTTGTATTCTAACAGCAGGGAGGCTTCCTTGCCATCAGAATACACTGATCAGCATTGCTGGCAATAGCCTGTAGTGCGGATCGAACAGGGAATATCTGATAGGGCGGTTGAACAGTAGTCGATCTGTAGATTGACTTCTCCATCCACCTTGCTTTTGTGGATGGGGAAATCTGTTTGTTTTCTTTTGATCAGCTCACTAGCTTCTTGGGGCGGAGCTGTGACATCATATGGGGGCAGGGCTTCCAGGTGATGTCATCTGGGGGCCACGCCCCATGCAAATATAAGGCACAGCACACAGCGGAGAGGGCATTCGTGAAGGAGATTGCGTCGTGTCATCATGGGAAGAAGAAGGAGCAGAAGAGTGGAAGAACAGAGGGAAGGGGACAGCGGAGAAGACCGGCAAAAGAGCAGAAGACGCCGCAGAGAAGGAGAAGAAAGAAGACCCCTCAGAAGATGGAAGACCCTGTTTTATAAAATAATTTAGTCGAGGCCGCCAGAAGAGGGGAGAGACCGAGAAGAAAGAAGCCGAGAAAACGTCCCAGAAGGTAGAAGACTCCCCAGAAGAAAGAAGAGGAAGAGACGCCGCAGAAGACGAGAAAACGGCCAGAAGAGGCGACAGGGGAAGGGAGACAAGAAGGTGAGAAGACGAGGAAGAAGAAGGGTACTACTGTGCTGCGTTAGAGGAAGTGCTTACGGGAGAGGCGACACACGACACGGAATATAAACGTACCCCGCACCGGGGGTCTACTGTAGTGGACCTTCGGGACGGGGGTATACTACAGTGTCGAGGCGGGGTTCTTCGATCACTCGACTAGT
>BLSH010288440.1:0-16131 GCA_018402905.1 Glandirana rugosa
GTCACTCATTGATTCAGGAGTTATATGTTGGCTCACACAACTCACGAGTCACTCATTGATTCAGGAGTTATATGTTGGCTCACACAGCTCACGAGTTACTCATAGATTCAGGAGTTATACTGTTGGCTCACACAACTCACGAGTCACTCATAGATTCAGGAGTTATACTGTTGGCTCACACAGCTCACAAGTCACTCATAGATTCAGGAGTTATATGTTGGCTCACACAACTCACGAGTCACTCATAGATTCTGGAGTTATACTGTTGGCTCACACAACTCACGAGTCACTCATAGATTCTGGAGTTATATGTTGGCTCACACAACTCATGTTACAAAACAGAATGTTGATCCTTCTGTGCTTTCTCTCTTTCTTTCACAGACTGGACTGGCTGCTGCCTGCCTCACACACAGACATCATGCAAAAGAGAATCTTGTCTGCTCTGTAATTTATTTGAAGACTCGATGGACCACACAGCTCATCATGTTATGGCTCAGCGTGCAAATCATGAGCTCAGGCTGCTGCTTTCAGCTCCCTCCCTTCTCATCCTGAAAGGGGAGGATCTTTGACAGTGAGTTGAATCCGATTCACTTTCATGATTCAACTCATTCAAACTCTGCAGTGAGTCGAGTCACTGATTCGATTCAGTGATTCAATAGCCAAGCCTAATCCACTGAAGGACAATATGTGTGCAAAATCGACATGAATCATAAAAACATTGTAACATGACTGTGCTTCACCCTCGATGCTTAAGTACACAATTGCATAGATATAATACAGATGTTTCTGTTGTCCGAAGATGGAATTCGGTACCCAACATCTGTTTCGGGTTAAGACAACAGACCCTTCGCCAGGGGTAATTTACAACGGACGAAAATCAAGGTGTAGTTAAAAATCAAAATTCTTCTACAATGGGGGGGAAAAAGGGAAAGCGGTCAATAAACTGAGATACACCGTGATTTTTTACAGTTAACAAAGAATATAACGTGATCCCTGAGAGGCATTACCTGTGTGGAGAAATGTTCTGTGCCCAAGCACACATTGATTGAGTACCAAACAAGCCCCACATCAGGTGTCATTGCCTGGTGGACAAATATGGGTATAGTAAATGATAGCAAAGAAGAAACAAGAGAGGCGCACCGACCTTGTGCCGTACCATTAAAAAGTTTAATATAAAAATAGATAAAATCAATATACTCACAAACTGATCTGAAGTAAAAACCTTTTGGAATACAACAATAGATCCAATGGGGACGATGGTGGAGCCTCTGATGAAGAGGGTTCGCCCTGGAAACGCGTCAGCCTTGTCCTATGGTGAACGTCCAGGCCCTCTGCTGAGGCTCCACCATCGTCCCCATTGGATCTATTGTATTCCAAAAGGTTTTTACTTCAGATCAGTTTGTGAGTATATTGATTTTATCTATTTTTATATTAAACTTTTTAATGGTACGGCACAAGGTCGGTGCGCCTCTCTTGTTTCTTCTTTGCTATAGTGTGTCTGGATGCGCATGATCCGAAAGAGGGCAGCAAGACCTATATGTGCGATCTACCATTATTCTAGTATGGCTATCATCGAATGAGGAGCCCCTGCTGTACCACTATCTTTGGTTATTGGTCCCTTGAGCGCAGGAGTGCATTGGTTTGGTGTATAGTAAATGATATACAGTAATTTGAGTAAAAAATGAGTCCAATGTATGACTCTGAAATGGAAATATCAAAAAAGAAAATTAAGAACATATTTGAAAACTAAAAATAGAAAAATAGCATCCCCTAGGAGACTAACAAGACTCACTGGTGTCACGTTAAGTTCACTCTATGAAGATATATAGGGAGAGGGGAGGGAACAGATATGTAATAATGCGTCAGATTCCACAACGCAGTCAGAATCCGGATCAATAATAATAACCGGTGGGATCTGCCAGTGGTATAGGTTCCAAAAACCCCCTCATATCTGAAGGACACATAAGAGGTGTGTATAAGAAAGTCTGTCTCCATGGGAAAAGTGCAAGTAGTTGAAACATAAGAGGGTAACACTTTTGTGTTCATGACTGAAGTTAAGTCATAGGGATGAAAGTTCACAAATGGGACTCCCCTTCCCAGTCAAAGTGCCATAACCGGCTGCCGCCACATAGTGTCTCACACTGGCATTTGTCCTGGCCAGTATAAATGGCGCTGGTGTGTGCGCGCGCGTCCCCGGGCTAGTGCGCAGGCGTACCGCGTCATCAATGACGCGGTCAGCAGGGAGGGAACCGGAAATGACGTACCGCGGTTCTAGGACGCAAGCCGCATTTGATAACCTCCCTGATGAAACGCAAGAGGAAAAAGGGGAGGGAACAAAAGCTACCTCCGTGGAAATATCAGTAGTGGGCAAAGGAACAGAAGTAGAAAGATAAACCACACACTAAAAAAAAAAAAAAAAAAAAAAAATCAAAAAACTAAAACCGAGGAAGGAGAAAAAGGAAAAGAAGGAATAGGAAAATCAAAGCAAAACTAAGTGCTCTGCGTTTGAACGCGTTTCTGAAACGAAACAACTGTAAAATGAAAAACCAGATATCTAAGGTCACATGCTTTTGTTATGAACAGAATGAAATATAGAATAATATAAAATAGTATGAACTAGTTTACGGTATCGAATGTTGAATGGAAGCAATGTTCCTAAAAAAGTTATTATTATTGTTGGATGGACAATAAAAATAATGGGAGGGAGACCATAAAAAAAAAGGGGGGGGGGGAAATATGAGGACGGGGGTGCATATGGTCCACCCTGCAATGACAGCCAATAAACAAGTATTCTGGAGCCTGATATAGCGTTATAGCGCCCCCTAATTAAAGTCATGCATCGGCAGCTCAAGAATCAAAAGGCAATCAACCAAAGCGTGCAAACCATCAAAAATCAAATATCTTTTAAAACAATATATAGGTGGTATACACAAATCCATCAGATAAATTAGAGGATAAATCAGGAATAATTGGCAGAACCATTTAATTGAACCAAGATATATTATATCCCTGTCCCTCCGAAGTGTAACCATCCAAAAAGGGGCAAAAGCTAATAGAACTGTTGAGGCCCGGGGGGGGGGGGCTATCCATCAGGTCTCCCTTTGTAATAGGATCTTGTCCCAGTCTCCACCCCGATTGCTCGGGTGGATGCGATCCTAAGGGCAAATCCGGATTACATATTTTCATGCTTGTTACATGTCTGGATTCTCTTTTGTAAAACTCTTGTGTGGTTTTCCCCATGTAAAAGGCCCCACACATACATGTGAGTAAATAGACCACTCCAATTGTGGTACAATTGGCAAAATGTCGTGGCTTATTCCATTGCCCATTTGGTAATTTAGGGTGGGTATTTGTATTCATATAACAACAAATCTTGCAGCCTCCACAACTGAAGGTTCCCCAGCGTTTGCATGGGTCACCTCTAAATTCACTGGTGTACTCACTATGAACAAGATAGTCCCGTAATGAACGAGATCATCAAAATGTAATTGGGGGGGGCTCTCGGGAATAAGAGGGGCTAAGACAGGGTCCATAGTCAGAATATGCCAAAACTGACAGGATACGCCCGATTCTGCCATGTTGTTTGGTGTACCTGACTATGATCCTAGCTTGGTTCAAAAATCTCTTAGGATCATGGGCACCTTTTTGGGTGATGGTTTCACCAAATAGTAGTTGTCTCCTTTGTTTTTTCCTTAGCACGTCTATAAGCCTTTTTAAAAGGCATGTGTTGGAGTATCCTCTTTGTTGTAATCTGCACTTCAGTTTTTCCTGTTTCTACTTCAAAATTTTCCTCAGTGGAACAATTCCTACGAATACGTAGATATTGTCCATAGGGCATGGATCTAATTAGGATTGTAGGATGCAAACTATTTGCATGCAGGATGGTGTTCCCTGCAGTTTCTTTCCGATATAGGGTACTCATAGGTTTGCCTGTTGCATCCTTAAGGATAGTCACATCCAGGAAATTAAGCCTTGAAGAGTCTGCTGTCATAGTAAACCTTAGGTTGAAAGTGTTCTGATTGATGACCAGTAAACATTGCTCCAGAGCATCCCTGGTCCCCGTCCAAATTAGAAAAATGTCGTCTATGAATCTGTACCATAACAACACATGGCTCGTTAGATCCAAAAGAGTGTCATCGGCCAGGAATGCTCCTTCCCATTCCCCCCCCAGATACAGGTTGGAATAGGTGTGGGCACAACAGGTCCCCATAGCCACCCCCTGCACCTGGAGGAAAAGGGAGCCCTCAAATGAAAAGATGTTTCGCATCAAAATGTATTCCAAAGAAGAGGATATGAAGTTGTGAAACTTTTTGTCTTGTGTCTTGATGAGACTGAGACAGGTAGTGTCTAACAGTCTTTATTCCTTCCTTATGAGGGATAGATCTATACAATGCCTCAACATCCACCGAGACTAATATAGCCTCCGGTGGTATGTGGAGTCCTTCTAAATTTTGAAGTAAATGAGCAGTGTCTCTAATATAGGAAGGTAGATTAGTGACAAAGGGGCGTAATTGCTCATCCACATACTTGCTAAGATTTTCAGATATACTGCCTCGGCCTGATACTATTGGTTTATTTACTATACCCATATTTGTCCACCCGGCAATGACCCCTGATCTGCTCTGATGTGGGGCTTGTTTGGTACTCAATCAATGTGTGCTTGGGTGCGGAACCCTTCTCCACACAGGTAATGCCTCTCAGGGATCACGTTATATTCTTTGTTAACTGTAAAAAATCACGGTGTATCTCAGTTTATTGACCGTTTCCCTTTTTCCCCCCCATTGTAGAAGAATTTTGATTTCAACTACACCTTGATTTTCGTCCGTTGTAAATTACCCCTGGCGAAGGGTCTGTTGTCTTAACCCGAAACAGATGTTGGGTACCGAATTCCATCTTCGGACAACAGAAACATCTGTATTATATCTATTGTGTACTTAAGCATCGAGGGTGAAGCACAGTCATGTTACAATGTTTTTATGATTCATGTCAATTTTGCACACATATTGTCCTTCAGTGGATGATATAGTCCAGGGGTGGCGAACAATTTAGACACAAAGAGCCAAAATTTTAAACTGTGAGAGTCAGAGAGCCACACCACGCAGTGACGAAGCGGCGCGAAGCGGCGCTCGAGGCGATCTCAAGGCGGCTTGCGAGGAGACTTCTATCATAGAAGTCAATGCAAGCCGCCTGAGATCGCCCTGAGAGAAACATGAAACTTGGCAAAGAGCCACAGTATATACAAAATATAATAAGAGGCAAAGAGCCGCATTCATTATGGCCGGGAGCCGCATGCGGCTCGAGAGCCACGTGTTCGCCACCCCTGATATAGTCCTTTGTCTTTGTGATACCTATGAATAAAAGTATATTGTTTTTAACATGTGGTTTGGTGTACCTATTTAAAGTCCCAGGAAAGGGGGTTCATTTCTTGCTATATTGGTCAATAGGGATGAGGTAACCGCCACTGTATACTCACAGCCTGCACATTTCACTATCCTATTTAGCTTTTAAGAGCATAAAAAAAATGCTGGTGTGCATAGAGCCTAAATCCGTATAACATATCAGTTTGGGAGGTAATCCAATTGTACCTGGATCACGCACACAAAGCCATTCTAAACCAACAGAAAGTCTTTATTCCCCAAAAAGGCAGCAAACATCACTTCAAACAAATGGTTTTTCTTCAGCACAAAATATAACTTAAAATATATAAAATATAACACAAAGAAAATGCCTCTCACCGACTCCAGCTTCTACCTGCAGAGTTAAACAGTCCCAGACTTTAGGGGGTATTTCCCCTCAAACAGTATTTAAAAAGCTCATCAACCCTCACAGTCCTTGTGCCTCTCAATCCTCTTATCAGCCCACACCTGTTCTCTGGAGCTCCTGTCTTTAAAGGGCCTCTTCCTGCAGGTAGGTTAACTCCCTGTTGCCCCTAAAGGGACCACATCCCAAAGAGTGGTGAAGCATAGCACCCATCCAGGACCCATCCTTGGTGCCCTGTACTTATTTCTACCCCTTAGGACATCATACAATGCACCCGAGAGAGGGCATCAGCATTTTTAAGCTGTCTCCTGGGTCTGTGCTCTACTACGAATTGAACTCAAGGGACGGAAGCCACCTGATCACTCTGGCATTTGCCTGCTTGTTCTGTCTCAAAATCAATGGGGCATGGTCAGACACCAGGCATAATCGAATAACTTTCCACAAGAAATCCCACTGAGGAAGTCACGAGGTGTGACGAAACATGTAGCGGCGGGACCTGAAAGGCTGATGCTGTGAATACACAGTATACACTGACGAGTGTAAGGCTGTCGGGATTGCAGAACTGGCGGCGAGTGGAACTGTGGGATATACGGGACCAAAGGCATTGTATTTACTGTTTAAATGTGAGTGTATATGTTTACAACTTTTGTCATTTAGGTCATTAAAGTGCTTTTAAAAGGATAAAGCACGATTGTTCGTCCGCATATCTCTTGCATGTAACTGAGTGGAACATAGCTGGTGAGGGTGTCATGTAAATCCTAGGAGAAGAGAGCACAGTGGAATTGATGAAAAGGAAACTTTTATTTAACCACTTCCGGACCGCCGTACGTCGTTTGACGGCGGTACTTTGAAGTGGAATACCGTTGTTAGCAGATAGCTACCATAACCCCAGTATTTTTTTTTTCAGCAGGCGATTCTGCGTCGGATAAAAGTGATCTTAGCGGTGGATTCGCCGCGAGATCACTCTTATCAGCGGCGGGAGAGGTGCCCCCCCCCTCCCGCCACTTTCCGGTCATCTCCGCCGCTTACCGGACCCGCCGGCAGCGACGGAGATGATCGGGTCCTTTCCCTCCAGTGTCCGTGTGCCGAGTGAGCGGCTGAAGCCGCTCACCCGGCTCCATAACATGGCTGGGCGGAAGCTACGTCACAAGTCGCTTCCGCCCAATGCTCTTAAAGGGGACATTTTTTTTTTTCCCCTGCCATTTTTTTCAAAATTTTTTTTTAATGCATTTTAGTCTAAAAATGAGATCTGAGGTCTTTTTCTATTACAAGGAATGTTTACATTTCTTGTAATAGGAAAAAAAGTGACCAAATTTTTTTTTTAAAAAAGAAAGTTGTAAAAATAAAAATTAAAAAGTAAAATACATAATTAAAAAAAAAAAAAAAAAATTTAAAGCGCACCGTCCTTGCGAGCTCGCGCACAGAAGCGAACGCATACGTAAGTCCCGCCCACATATGAAAACGGTGTGCAAACCACACATGTGAGGTATCACCGCGATCGTTAGAGCGAGAGCAATAATTCTAGCCCTAGACCTCCTCTGTAACGCAAAAATGCTAACCTGTAGAATTTTTTAAGCGTCGCCAATGGAGATTTTTATGTTGCAAAGTTTGTCGCCATTCCGCGAGCGGACGCAATTTTGAAGCATGACATGTTGGGTATCATTTTACTCGGCATAACATTTTCTTTCACAATATGAAAAAAAATTGACCTAACTTTACTGGTGTCTTATTTTTTAACTAAAAAAACTGAATTTTTTCAAAAAAAATTGCGCTTTTAAGACCGCTGCGCAAATACGGTGTGACATAAAGTTTTGCAATGGCCGCCATTTTATTCTCTAGGGTCTTAGAAAAATATATATATAATGTTTGGGGGTTCTAAGTAATTTTATAACAAAAAAACATGTTTTTAGCTGATAACCTCCAAACTCCAAAAAGAGGCTCGGTCTTAAAGTGGTTAAGGATTGTACAAGTAGACAAATGGACTGATTAGGAAAGTTGTGAAGGGAGTCTTAAAGAAATAAGCACTAAGATTATTTGATAGGATTTTTGTATTGAACACATACACACATCTCGGGTGTCCCGCTATTTCTGCAGCTTTTGCTAAGTGGCCACCGCAAATGCACAAGTTCTCTTAGAAGGGAGACATCACCTGTCAGCCCCTGCGGCGGAATTTCTCCCCCTACTTCTTGTTTCACAGACAGAACTCAATGTACGTGTCAGGGATCCAGACAAGCGTTGCGTTCGCGCGCGCTTCTGCACGCACGGATTCAAACAAAGGTTCCCGCAACTGCTAGGAGGTGCGCACATGTACGCATGCGCAGGGATGTTGTCAGGGCACCAATAGCAGGAGGACTACAGGACCCAGAATCCGTCAGAGCAGGAGGGCTCTAGGACCCAGCATCTCTGCCAGCACATGAAGTAGCTGAAGTGCTGTCTGATCCGCAGCTTGTCAGTACCTGCTTGCCCATTATATGCTACCTGATCCGTTACCTGGTTGACCCATCTTGTTTGGACCACTCTCCCTTTTCCTATCCTAACCCAGCTTGTTTTGGACCCTGCTCAGGGCCAGGTTAACATAGGGGCTATTGGAGCTGCAGCTCCAGGCCCCTTCCTTAAGATAGGCCCAGCCCAATGGTGTGAGGGAGTCACTAATACTGCCCTGCTCTGTATACAGTGTACACATGATTGATATGTAAATTGCAGCAGCATATTTCATTTGTTTGCATTTTCATTTTATTTATTTCCAGAAAAAGGCCCCACCAAAATCCTCAGCACCAGGCCCATGAATCTCTTAATCTGACCCTGACCCTGCTTACTTCTGCCTGCCTGACTCCCGTTGCCGAACCCAGCTTGCCTCTAACCATTCTGTGCCTACCGATTCTGCTGCTCCGTTCATGTTTGATTGACCCGGCTTGTCTTACCATCCTCCTGCCTGTTTCATCAGTCAGCTGCCTGCTGTCCTGTCCTCTGCATCCAGCTCCTGTGATCGCTGTCTGCTGCTGCTGTTCCTGTTTCCAGCTGTCTGCTGTCCGGTGTTACCAGCTCCTCTCCAGCATTCAGTCTCCTGCTGTTTTCCAGAGGCACTCCTACCTCGCTGTACTCACGAGCCCGGTGGGCTCTGAGTCAGAGCTGTATGAGAGGTCTCCTCCTACAAGAGACAGGCTCCACTCTCTCCGGTATGTGGTTCATTACAGTAAACTGTGTAGAGAAAAATGGAGACGCATAAATATCAGATTACACACTGCTAGTCTCCTGTGTTTCTTGAGCATAAGAAACAGAGCCAATAGGAGGAACAGTGACAACAACCATTGGGGGGAGGCTTTTACAGCAGCAGCAAGGATTTATGGGAGCAGCAGTGTCTGATGGGATTTATAGTGCTACAGAAGAAATCTGTCCTTGGACTCCGCAATGGAAAGACTCCATTTCCCAGGGTGCTGTGCTGCAGGAAAAGCTCTTTAGAGGAATGATGCTTTGTGTGAGAACCTAGTAAAGTGAGGTGAGGAGTTTCCTTCAGTCTCTGGGTACGGCGTGGTCGATCAGTAAGGACCCTGTGTGTCCTTCACAGCAGGGCTGCAGCCTGAGGCCTACTTCCAGTGATCCAGCCAACTGAAATTTCGACAGTGTCCCAGCCAGCTGCGGTGTTACAGTGTTCTGGTGGGTGATCTGCAGAGTCAGCTTACAGACAACTGAGCCCGTCCCTGGAGCAGCAGCAGACACAGCAGCCACATCGATCGATCCAGAGAGAGAGAGAGCTGCATAAACTGCAGTAGAAGCCGTTTTCCCTAAAGCAAAGAGCAAAGCAGACATCTTCAGTTTCAGCGTCATCAGCAGAGCATGAGCATCCGGACCGTCTCTGTGATTGGCTGATCGAGGGTGGTAAGCAGACTGAAGCCTACCTTTAAGTATACTCAGTTGTTTCTATCCTTTTGTCAGTATAGACTCAGCTTTCCTAGTGGATTACAAAATCCTGTGCACAGGTCCTTTAACAGATAATATATCCTAGATTCAGTAATCACTACCAGGGTTTCCTTCTAAAAGTTATCTGTGCCCAATTGCAGGAAACAAAGACACCGCACAGACGGAGTTATATTGAACCCTGTATACAGACATCATTGCCAGTAGTCAACTTGCTGATACTTGTAGTGCCTCCTGATACAAGGCCATTCAGTTAGAAAGACACTGTCTACAGATGTCCTTTGTCCTTTCATCCTGCTGAGGAAAATCTTGCATTCTTCAATTAATGATTTGGTCCAGTCATGTTATTTGGGCGAGCTACCTAGGAATTAAGGGTGCACCAACGAGAGTGGCTAGCTGAAGATGACAAGACCTATTAAACTTCAAAATGGACTGAAGTTACTATTGCCATATGGACTCACACTCATATATCCAGACCTCTGTATATGCAGTGGGTGTGTGGGGCAGCCTATCTGGGAAGCTAAGGTATTGACTGTTGATTTGAATACAGTATTTGTTATTGGGCCTGTGGTGCCAGAAGACAGAAGAGAGCGAGCTCTGATATAGAGAGTGTCAGTCTTCTGCTCTCATCCCGCCTGGACTCATAGAGCCAAACTTGAGTAAAGATAACCAATCCGGTACAGGTTGCCATTTTTGTGAGTTTATTGTCATTAAAGGGTCTGCTCTGCTCTTGGGGTTATTCTAAGGTTCTGAAAGCAGCCTAAATGTACTATTGAGCTATATTGCTCATAACTACAGTTAATGTTCTTCTATTGTATTTCTTGCACATATTGCCAATGGTTATTCCACAGAAATACTACAGTAAAGACAATTTCTGTGTTTTATAATAATAACGTGTGTGTTTCTCATTGATCCTTGCACTCACACTATTGCCAGGTGTGCCAGAGTGGGCTGAGGCGGTTATTGGGGTTGAAAAGCAGCTCCTGCCGGGGTAGCGCTACACACATAAATACCTCATGGTTCCACAAAGAAATTACATATATTATATATATATACACACACCTTGTATAACAGTGTAAATTTGCTGTCTCCTCAAAATAACTCAACACACAGCCATTAATGTCTAAACTGCTGGCAACAAAAGAGTACACCCCTAAGTGAAAATGTCCAAATTGGGCCCAATTAGCCATTCTCCCTCCCCGGTGTCATGTGACTCGTTCGTGTTACAAGGTCTCGGGTGTGAATGGGGAGCAGGTGTGTTAAATTTGGTGTTATCGCTCTCACTCTCTCATACTGGTCACTGGAAGTTCAACATGGCCCCTCATGGCATAGAACTCTCTGAGGATCTGAAAAAAGAATTGTTGCTCTACATCAGTGGTTCTCAACTCCGGTCCTCGGGACCCACTAACAGGCCAGGTTTGCAGGATAACTGAAATGCATCACAGGTGATACCATTTGCTGCTCACTGATTGCCGTATTCTAGTCTGCATCACCCCAAGGTAATACTTAAAATCTGGCCTGTTGGTGGGTCCTGAGGACCGGAGTTGAGAACCACTGCTCTACATAAAGATGGCCTAGGCTATAAGAAGATTGGCAAGACCCTGAAACTGAGCTGCAGCACGGTGGCCAAGACCATACAGCGGTGTAACAGGAGAGGTTCCACTCAGAACAGCGCCTCACCATGGTCGTCCAAAGAAGTTGAGTGCACGTGCTCAGCGTCATATCCAGAGGTTGTCTTTGGGAAATAGACGTATGAGTGCTGCCAGCATTGCTGCAGAGGTTGAAGGGGTGGGGGTCAGCCTGTCAGTGGTCTGCATGGCTGTCGTCCCAGAAGGAAGCCTCTTCTAAAGATGATGCACAAGAAAACCTGCAAACAGTTTGCTGAAGACAAGCAGACTAAGGACATGGATTACTGGAACCACGCCCTGTGGACTGATGAGACCAAGATAAACTTATTTGGTTCAGATGTTGTCAAGAGTGTGTGGTGGCAACCAGGTGAGGAGTACAAAGACAAGTGTGTCTTGCCTACAGTCAAGCATGGTGGTGGGGGTGTCACGGTCTGGGGCTGCATGAGTGCTGCCCGCACTGGGGGGCTACAGTTCATTGAGGGAACCATGAATGCCAACATGTACTGTGACCTACTGAAGCAGAGCTTCCCCTCCCTTCAGAGACTGGGCCGCAGGGCAGTATTCCAACATAACGACCCCAAACACCTCCAAGACGACCACTGCCTTGCTAAAGCTGAGAGTAAAGGTGATGGACTGGCCCAAGCATCTCCAGACCTAAACCCTATTGAGCATCTGTGGGGCTCCTCAGGAAGGTTGAGGAGCGCAAGGTCTCTAACATCCACCAGCTCTGTGATGTATTCATGGAGGAGGGGAAGAGGACTCCAGTGCCAACCTGTGAAGCTCTGGTGACCTCCATGCCCAAGAGGGTTGGAAAATAATGGTGGCCACACAAAATATTGACACTTTGGGCCCAATTTGGACATTTTCATTTAGGGGTGTACTCACTTTTGTTGCCAGCGGTTTAGACATTAATGGCTGTGTGTTGAGTTATTTTGAGGGGACAGTAAATTTACACTGTTATACAAGCTGTACACTCACTACTTTACATTGTAGCAAAGTGTCAGCTCTTCAGTGTTGTCACATGAAAAGATAGAAGAAATGGGAGGGGTGTACATACTTTTGTCAGAGACGGTGTGTATACACTCTGTATATATTTGCAATAATTTTGAATATTGTTTTGTGAATGTATTTTTGTTTTATATGCACAATATTACAATTGATGCGCTTGGCATCACAGAGGAAAGTGTGTGAGAGTTAGGAAGCACTGCATCTGAGACCTTGGTAGCCAGGCTGGTCAGTACCTCCAGCGGAGTACCCTTTGGGTCCGTACAGCGATAGTCAAGGCGTGGTAAATATCTCCACCTTCAGCTGCTCATAGCTCTTGATGTCACCAGGTGTTAGGTCAAAATAGGCCTTTTGAGGATCTGCAGTGAGGGAAATAGTAAGGGCCAGTTCACACCATAGAAACGCAGTCCAGATGCATTCCAGGTGCTTTTCTGCAGGCACATTTTTGATGCAGTCCAGTGCTTTTTCCCCCCCTCTCTTTTCTTAACCTTAAGGGCCAGTTCAGGTGCATTTTTATGCTTTCTGGTGCATTTCTGGTACATACGGGTGCGTTTCAGGTACGTTCCGGTGCGTTTTTAAGCTTTCCGGTGTGTTTCTGGTACGTTCCGGTGCATTTCTGATACATTCCAGTGTGTTCCACTACAGCTCAGCACAGAAAAAATGCAGCATGTTCTACTTTTTTTTCTGGAACTGTAACGCACTGAAACTGACCGCACTGGCGTGAACTATGCCGTTGAAAACCATATAACCTACTTTATATAACCTAAAAAAAATGCACTGGACTGCATGTAGTGTGAACTGACCCTAATGAGGTCAGCCCATTGGTCTTGGGAACACCCCTCTCTGCGGTTCTCAGGAATGCTTCCATATCATCATCAGGAGTCCGTTTCTGAAGGTAGTGGCTGACCCTCATAGCTACCTGGTGGTTAGGGGCATCAGCTGCTTCTCAGTGGGCATGTGCGATTTATTTACAAATAGAAATTCAGACAAAAAAATTTTCATTATTCAGGGATTTTGGATATTTGGATGGATCTAATTTTCTGCATCACAAGTGTAACAAAAATGTCAACAAATCCAAAATAAATTATAGAAGAAAACAAATTCATTCAGATGTCAGGAAATGATCGTTTGGGCCATTTGTAATTCTAAAATCATAAAAGTCGCAAAGAAGAAATTTCCTTGGTCTTATCTTTGGGACTTTGGCTGTGAGTTCAGAGGGTTTTTGTAGGTTCAGTGATGTGTCAGACTCTGTATTGTTATCAGCCAAAGGCACAAAACATCAAGGAGGCATGAATGTCGCAAACAAGTCACGATGCAAAGTCGCACTGGAAGACGCATGACTTTGGGGGGGGGGGTCACAAAAGTGTGAATCGAGCTTTAATGTTTTAAAGCATCCGAAATAACACAACAAATGAATCTGAATTTTCCAAAAAAACTTTCATAGATACAAATTGAGGCCCCTTTCACACTGAGGCGCTTTCCTGGCATTTTTGTGCTAAAAATAGCGCTTCTAAAACGCTGCCCATTAATTCCAATGTAGCCATTCACACCGGGGCGTCACGCTGGTGCCGCATTTAAAAAAAGTCCTGCAAGCATGATTTTTTTGTGCTTATTCTGAGCGCTAAAAATAGCGCATTAAAAACGCCCATAGACATTGAAATGAATGTAAAAGCGCGTTAAAAGTGCCAGCAAAACGCCCAGAGGTTGTGGAAAGGTCAAAATATCAGGAAGTAAACAGGAAGTAATGTAGGGGGGGGGGATGTGCTATTTATTTAATGCTAGTGCTTCAAAAGTGCTTGAAAAACGCCTTGGCGTTAGCGCTAATTATAGCGCTAATTATAGCGCTAATGCGGGAAAAAACGCGGTAATAATGCTTGATGTTTTGTGTGCGTTTTTCAAACGCCTCAGTGTGAAAGGGGCCTGATTTGAAATAACCAATATTTGAAACAAATTCCAAAACGAATCATTCTAACAGAACGAATATGACAAAACGAAATGATTACCTCAATGAATGAATCCGATACAAAACACATTTGTATGTTGTGCACATCTCTACTTCACAGCCCACCTACAAGGCGCCCACTTGCTGGGTAACCAGAAATCTGGTATTTTCTTGCTGTCCTGTAAGCGCCTGTCTCAGGGCCTGTCACTGCTCAGTCAGCGCCTCCTCATGGTGAGTCTGGGTTTGCACACTAACCAGTGCTAGTTGCTTAAAAAAGCTCTCCCTATCCCTCTTCCAAGGATTTCATCTCCTGACTCCCCACAGGACATGGAGCCGATACACTTCAAGTGACCCTTTACGGCTTTCATGGCTACATACAATCTGCCCGCGCCGGAGCACAAGCTGTAACATTTGGGGGTGTCGGCAAGCGTACCCCAATCACACGCAAAGCCTTCATAAACCAACTAAATGTCTTCATTCTTCAAAAAGGCAGCAAACGTCACTTCAAACAAATGCGACTTTTCTTCAGCAATAAAATGTAAACCAGAAACTCATCCTCAGCACAGAATTACGAAAACATCTCACCGATTCCTGCTTATAGCTGCAGGCAGAGGCGTAACTAGAACCTTCAGGGACCGGGTGCAAGAAATTAGGAAGGGCCCCCCCTGACCTCTGGCCAGGGCCCTTCCCTCTTCTTGCTGATCCTGGGGCCCTTTACTCCTTTCACGGGTCCCTTTATTACGGTCCCACAGCAGGACCCTGGGAACAGCAGAAGACAAGTAAACTGGATAGGAGGGGCGGCAGGGGCAGCATAGAGGAACCAATCTCCTGCATTAGGAGGAAAATGGAATAAATAAAACTTCTAAATGCCACCCCCGCCATCACTCCTATCCAGGTGTACAAGGGAAGCACATGGGCCCCCTGGAGCATGGGGCCCGGTTGCAATCGCAACCCCTGCAACCCCTATCGTTACGCACCTGGCTGCAGGCAGTAAAGCCGTCCCACACATGGGGAGATATTTCCCTGCACACAAAGCTCAGCAATCCTCCCAGCCATTCCACAGTCAGGTGTGCCGCTCATTCCTCCCATTACACCGCACCTGCTCACTGCAGCTCAGGTAGGTCAACTCCCCCTTAAAGTGACCACAACCCGAAATACTGCCCTGTACACCGCAGCACTGCACTTGCAACAAAAACAGTTGAGTTACGCACCCCC
This sequence comes from Glandirana rugosa, assembly GCA_018402905.1. Classification (NCBI taxonomy): domain Eukaryota; kingdom Metazoa; phylum Chordata; class Amphibia; order Anura; family Ranidae; genus Glandirana; species Glandirana rugosa. The sequence goes on from BLSH010288440.1 coordinate 15,466, forward strand.
TTTATTTATGTTCCAAGCAAACTCCAAGAGTACCTCAAGGTCCAAGAACACTGCTTAGACCTTAAGGTGGTTGTGAAGGCAGAAGGTGAATTCTATGCATTAAGATAACAATGTGTAGCAGCCCCCCTAATACTTACCTGAGCTCCTTCTCTATCCAGTAATGTCCACAAGTCCCAAGAGCCATCTGGGACTCTCCCTCCTGATTGGCTGAGACGCAGCAGTGGCGCCATTGGCTCCCGCTGCTGTCAATCAAAGTCAGTTATTGGCTCCCGCTGCTGTCAATCAAAGTCAGTTATTGGCTCCTGCTGCTGTCAATCAAAGTCAGTTATTGGCTCCCGCTGCTGTCAATCAAAGTCGGTTATTGGCTCCCGCTGGTGTCAATCAAAGTCAGTTATTGGCTCCTGCTGCTGTCAATCAAAGTCAGTTATTGGCTCCCGCTGCTGTCAATCAAAGTCAGTTATTGGCTCCCGCTGGTGTCAATCAAAGTCAGTTATTGGCTCCCGCTGCTGTCAATCAAAGTCGGTTATTGGATCCCGCTGCTGTCAATCAAAGTCAGTTATTGGCTCCCGCTGCTGTCAATCAAAGTCAGTTATTGGCTCCCGCTGCTGTCAATCAAAGTCAGTTATTGGCTCCCACTGGTGTCAATCAAAGTCAGTTATTGGCTCC
>BLSH010288454.1:19548-37589 GCA_018402905.1 Glandirana rugosa
AATATGTTCGACATGTGAGTGATGAGATGTAACATCGTTTCACATTAAAGAAGTCACAACAGTGCACTTTTCTATCTTATTTTATAAATGTCTTTACACTCCCCACATGAATGAAAACACTCTATGACATGTTTGTTTGTATACTAGTGTTTTCACTGTATTATTACTTATTATCATCAGGTCATCATTATGTGTTATCCCAAAGGGGGAGGTAGTTAAAGTACTAATATATTGTTGATCTCAACTCGCTTGGAGACCTTCAAGCCCAAGACGACCAGGCCGGCTTGAAGCCCTGTTTCAGGCCCAGGCCCAGGCCTGCCTTGGGCTTGCTAGCGTGCCCGTTGCTTGGTTCGTTGCCCGTGCGATCGTTCGGGTTCCGTCCGGACCCGGACCCGGACTTTGTCCCGAAGTTCGGCCGGACCAGCAGAACCCGAACTTCCAGAGGTTCGCTCAACTCTAGTTGTTATATAATCATGAAATTGATGGAGGGGGAAACCCTATTGTGTATTACTACTGGACTACTATTATTCATTATTATGTCACTTTTGTGATCATATGTTTGTTTGTACAGTATCTCACAAAAGTAAGTACACCCCTCACATTTCTGTAAATATTTTATTCTATCTTTTCACGTGACAACACTGAAGAAATTACACTTTGCTACAATGTAGAGTAGTGAGTGTACAGCTTGTATAACAGTGTAAATTTGCTGTCCCCTCAAAATAACTCAACACACAGCCATGTCTAAACCGCTGGCAACAAAAGTGAGTACACCCCTCAGTGAAAATGTCCAGATTGAGCCCAAAGTGTCAATATTTTGTGTGGCCACCATTATTTTCCAGCACTGCCTTAACTCTCTTGGGCATGGAGTTCACCAGAGCTTCACAGGTTGCCACTGGAGTCCTCTTCCCCTCCTCCATGATGACATCACGGAGGTGGTGGATGTTAGAGACCTTGCACTCTTCCACCTTCAATTTGAGGAGCCCCACAGATGCCCAATAGGGTTTAGGTCTGGAGACATGCTTGGCCAGTCCATCGCCTTTACCCTCAGGTTCTTTAGCAAGGCAGTGGTCGTCTTAGAGGTGTGTTTGGGGTCGTTATCATGTGGGAATACTGCCTGCGGCCCAGTCTCTGAAGGGAGGGGATCATGCTCTGCTTCAGTATGTCACAGTACATGTTGGCATTCACGGTTCCTTCAATGAACTGTAGCTCCCCAGTGTTGGCAGCACTCATGCAGCCCCAGACCTGACATTCCCACCACCATGCTTGACTGTAGGCAAGACACACTTGTCTTTGTACTCCCCACCTGGTTGCCACCACACACGCTTGACACCATCTGAATCAAATAAGTTTATCTTGGTCTCATCAGACCACAGAACATGGTTCCAGTAATCCATGTCTGCTTGTCTTCAGCAAACTGTTTGTGGGCTTTCTTGTGCATCATCTTTAGAAGAGGCTTCCTTCTGGAACAACAGCAATGCAGACCAATTTGATGCAGTGTGCGGTGTACGGTCTGAGCACTGACAGGCTGACCCCCCACTCCTTCAACCAATGCTGGCAGCACTCATACATCTATTTCCCAAAGACAACCTCTGGATATGATGCTGGGCACGTGCACTCAACTTCTTTGGTCGACCATGGCGAGGCGCTGTTCTGAGTGAAACCTGTCCTGCTAAACCGCTGTATGGTCTTGGCCACCATGCTGCAGCTCATTTTCAGGGTATTGGCAATCTTCTTATAGCCTAGGCTATTCTTTTTTCAGATCCTTAGAGAGTTCTTTGCCATGAGGTGCCATGTTGAACTTCCCGTGACCAGTATGAGAGAGTGAGAGTGATAACACCAAATTTAACACACCTGCTTCCCATTCACACCTGAAACCTTGTAACACTAACAAGTCACATGACAGCGGGGAGGGAAAATGGATAATTGGGCCCAATTTGGACATTTTCACTTAGAGGTGTACTCACTTTTGTTGCCAGCGGTTTAGACATTAATGGCTGTGTGTTGAGTTATTTTGAGGGGACAGAAAATTTACACTGTTATACAAGCTGTACACTCACTACTCTACATTGTAGCAAAGTGTCATTTCTTCAGTGTTGTCACATGAAAAGATAGAATAAAATATTTACACAAATTGTACTCACTTTTGTGAGATACTGTATATATTTATTAAACATTTTTTATTCAACTGTTATGTATCCATCAATGTTATGTCCGACCATCACATGCCTCATATAAAGTCCCTTTCCCCTTGCTCCCCTGCGCTTTGGTGCAATTTTCTACAATTGTTTTGGGTCATTGTCATGCTGGAAGACCCATCCACGACCCATTTTTAATGCCCTGGCTGAGGGAAGGAGGTTCTCACCCAAGATTTGATGGTAAATGGCCCGTCCATCATCCCTTTAATGCTGTGAAGTTGTCCTGTCTCCTTAGCAGAAAAACACCCCCAAACCATAATGTTTCCACCTCCATGTTTGAGGGTGGGGATGGTGTTCTTGGGGTCATAGTCAGCATTCCTCCTCCTCCAAACACGGCGAGTTGAGTTGATGCTAAAGAGCTTGATTTTGGTCTCCTCTGACCACAGCACTTTCACCCAGTTCTCCTCTGAATCATTCAGATGTTCATTAGGAGACTTCAGACGGGCTGTACATGTGCTTTCCTGAGCAGGGGGACCTTGCAGGCACTGCAGGATTTCAGTCCCTCACGGTGTAGGGTTACCAATTGTTTTGGTGACTGTGGTCCCAGCTGCCTTGAGATCATTGACAAGATTCTCCCATGTAGTTCTGGGCTGATTCCTCACCGTTCTCATGATCATTGAAACTCCACGAGGGGAGATCTTGCATGGAGCCCCAGACCGAGGGAGATTGACAGTTATTTTGTGTTTCTTCCATTTGCGAATAATCGCACCAACTGTTGTCCCCCTCTCACCAAGCTGCTTGGCGATGGTCTTGTTGCCCATTCCAGCCTTTTGTAGGTCTACAATCTTCTCCCTGACATCCTTGGACAGCTCTTTGGTCTTGGCCATGGTGGAGAGATTGGAATCTGATTGATTGATTGCTTCTATGGACAGGAGTCCTTTATACAGGTAACAAGCTGAGATTAGGAGCACTCCTAATCTCAGCTCATTACCTGTGTAGAAGACACAAGGGAGCCAGAAATATTGCTGATTGATAGGAGATCAAATACTTATTTCACTCATTAAAATGCAAATCAATGTATACCTATATTGAAATGTGTTTTTCTGGATATTTTTGTTGTTATTCTGTCTCTCACTGTTAAAATAAACCGACCATTAAAATTATAGACCGATCGTTTCTTTGTCAGTGGGAAAACGTACAAAATCAGCAGGGGATCAAATACTTTTTTCCCCTTACTGTATAAAAGTGCAAATGGTCACTTTAGCAACTTTCCATTTCTTCCTACACATTATAATGACAGTATTACATCTCTAATAGTAACCTAATGTCCCAGTGACAATGATAATCATGGATTTCATCATGCTCTACCTTCATCACTGCACTTTACAACTACTTAAACATTGATAAGAAATCAAAATAAATCTTTTCAATTCTAATTTAACCACTCAAGCCCATCATATACCAGCCCCTCATGTGACTCTGCCACCCACACAGGCACGGTGATATGAAACTTAAAGCGGAGTTCCACCCAAAAATGGAACTTCTGCTTTAAGCACTCCTCGCCCCCTTACATCCCACATTTGGCATGTCATTTTTTTTGGGGGGGAGTGTGTCCCCAGGTTTCAGAGGGACTTCCTGTCCCTCTTCCACCTTCCGCCTCGGGGCCAACTAGGCGACTCCTCCTCTCCTCCTAGGCTGCCCCTCCCTCCTGGCAATCTTCTGGGACACGTCACAGGTCCCAGAAGATTGCCAGGCCACTAGGAATGCGCAGCGCGACTTGCGCATGCGCAGTGGGTGCCCGGCCGTGAAGCCAGGCCGGGTGCCCACACTAGGAATGGCGGGGCCATCGGGAGGAGGGGGAGACGAGCGAGGCCTCGGGAGCAGCCGTCGCTGGACCAGGAGACAGGTAAGTTACTGTTTATTAAAAGTCAGCAGCTACACTTTTTGTAGCTGCTGACTTTTAATAAACAAAAAAAAGTGTGTAACTCCGCTTTAATGTGAGAGGTAGGCCACACGGGCCCCCCTGAAGCAGGGGTGGGGTCGCAATTGCGACCCCTTATGCTATGCCCATGAACAGATTATTGGGAACCATGAATCAGACTGAGACAGAAGTGCAGTAAAAATAACAATTTTTAATAAAATGGATAAATATGCAAACGTATTCAAAACAAGCCAGAGTTCGGTAACCAGAGCGGGTAGTCGGAATAGAGCCAATGAAACAGGAATCCAGAGATCGGCGTAGTCAGAGGCAGCAAACAGGATCAGGAACCAGAAGGGAAGTCAGCCTGGCAAAGTCTTTAACAGGAAAACACAGAAGAGAGTATCCGGATATGTTGACCAAGGCGAAGGCACAGGAGATCTGATCCAAGCAGTTTAAATAGACAGCAGGGCTGGCTGACGAGCAGGAAATGATCACCAGGTCAGTGTGGAATGAAGAGTTCTGGCAATTAACCGACAGCTGAGCAACCTGAGCTCTTAGGGCTCATACACATGGGCGTATGAAAAAAAATTAGCAAAACGTCGGGCCCGATGTCAGGGAAAAATCTGCGTTTTTTTCAGCATTTTGCATCGGCGTTAGTGAGCGTCGGTGTCAATAGGCGTTTTTTTTTAAAAAACCCATTCCTCTGCTTTTTTTTTAACCTGGAAAACCCAACGCCAAAAATGCTGGTTAGCGCCGGTACGGCGTTAGTGAGCGTTTTGCTGGTTTAGCGTCAAATATGCCAAAATGCTACGGCCTCAGAACACACTGGTCCCACGTTCTAGTTACAGCTCACTAACGCCGACGCCCTCTACTGCTCAAAAACGTTGGCGTTTTTAGGGGGCCATTGAATAACATGGAGAGCTGTAAAAAAACATCCAAAAACGTGGCGTCAAAAGACGCCCATGTGTATGAGGGCTTAAAGGGAGGGCTGAGCCCAGCCCTGACACAGATAGAAGATTCTTGCACACCATTTGGTTTTGCACCTCTGAGCTCAGAGGGAAATTTTATGGCAGTTTTGTAGCAATAAATATTTAATAGCGATCACCGCAACTTGCATGCTGCAAAATGCAGCTCTGTTATGGGAATGCAGGGGATATTTTCATCCGGATCTGTGGCTGATTTTCTAAATCTGTCAAAAACAAAAAAGTTAAAAAAAATAAATAAAAAAATAAGCTAAATTCTCAAAGTTTCTTGTCTGCGATTAGCTGATTGCCAATCCCCATTTTTGCTCAGACTGATGGGAGTGGGCGCCATCTTGTGGTCATTTACCAAACTGCAGCTTAACAATATGCATGCAAAGTAACTGATGATTTTCCAAAATCTAACAAAGTATAAAACACAGAGAGACCAATCAGCAGATCTCAGGAAGAATTTTTCAGCACACACATCACATCCTGTGCATGAATCCTACAGGACGGGGATGTTTCACCTTGTGCCCAAAAATGACTGCAAACCCAAAGCAATTTGTTACATGTAGAAATTACTGTTTAACCCCTGTGTAGCACCCAATACAGGGGGCTGTGCTGAGACCTCCACCCACTACAGGCTTCCTGCAGAAAATTACAGGGGGGGGGGGACCAGACCAGTCACCCCACACAAAGAGAAAGAGCAGAGCTGTGGGAGGGGTCCAGAATGCTCCACCCACTATAGGCTGCCTGCAGAAAACTACAGGAGGGGCGGAGACAAGACCAGTCACTCCGCACAAGGATAGGGAGCAGCAGTGAGCGGTCTTTATTACAGGAAGTCTCACAGTGGATTACTACACAGATCTGGAAGAAAAACACAAAGCTCACAGAGATTCAAGAAGAAGACACATGACCAATGGATTTAGCGAAAATTTGCTTATCCCGGAGTTCAGCTTTAAATTTAGATTTAACCACAGAGTGCTAAAGATTGGTTTCCATCCTAAAGGATAGCACTTGTTTGGACCCCAGTCACATACTGAATGCTAAGCAACTACTTATGGATATTTATAATATACAGTATTTGACATCCACTATATTACCAAAAGTATTGGGACGCCTGCCTTTACACACACATGAACTTTAATGACATTCCAGTCTTAGTCGGGTTCAATATTAAGTTGGCCCATCCTTTGCAGCTATAACAGCTTCAACTGTTCTGGGAAGGCTGCCGCAAGGATTAAGAGTGTGTCTATGGGAAAGTTTGACCATTCTTCCAGAAGGGCATTTGTGAGGTCAGGCGCTGATGTTGGATGAGAAGGCCTGGCCCTCAGTCTCCGCTCCAATTCATCCCAAAGGCGTTCTATCAGTTTGAGGTCAGAACTCTGTGCAGGCCAGTCAAGTTCCTCCACCCCAAACTCACTCATCCATATCTTTATGGAACTTTATGGACAAATCACATTCACCTGAACTTCCTCTTTATACGCTCGTAACACGTCACTACGTTAGGCTTGGTCGTACGATCGCTTAGTGCACGTCAGTACACGAGATACAACAGCCAACATATGATTTTGGACGTCCAGTCGTATGGCCGTCGCATTGAGTGTACGGGACTTTAGACTGGGATGCCATTAAAGTTCATGTGCATGTAAAGGCAGGCGTCCCAATACGTTTGACAGTATAGCGTATGTTAATATTACAGTCAGGTCCACACCTGAGTTGATGTGGCCACACCTAATGTTTTTGCTATCTCTCTGATGGGCTTGTTTTGTTTTTTCAGCCTAATGATGGCTTGCTTCACTGATAGTGGCAGCTATTTGGATCTCATATTGAGAGTTGACAGCAACAGATTCCAAATGCAAATAGCACACTTGAAATGAACTCTGGACCTTTTATCTGCTCCTTGTAAATGGGATAATGAGGGAATAACAGACATCTGGCCATGGAACAGCTGAGCAGCCAATTGTCCCATTACTTTTGGTCCCTTGTGGGAGGCACATATACAAACTGCTGTAATTCCAACACCGTTCGCCCGATTTGGATGTAAATACCCTCAAATTAAAGCTGAAAGTCTGCAGTTAAAGCACATCTTGTTCGTTTCATTTCAAATCCATTGTGGTGGTGTATAGAGGCAAAAAGATTAGAATTGTGTCGATGTCCCAATATTTATGGACCTGACTGTATCTTTTATTATGTATATTATTATAATATTTGGGTTGTAGAGTAGTAAAGTTTATTTTAGGGTTCATAACGTCTAAAGTCTTTAGCTTACTTGAGCCGTATTGCAGATCTATAAATGTTGGTGTAGATTTGGCACTTCACACGGTTGTCTGAGTAGCTGAAAGTAGAAGGGCTGTATAGTAAACCCCACACCTCCCCTCAGGGGCTCAAACTGATGACAGAAGCTTGCTTGGCTCCTCTGGGGCCACAGCACCCTCAGGTGTTCATTTACAGAGTCCCCCATGCAGACACGGACTCCTCAGAGTGGGCACATTGGAGGGACATATGCTAAATATAGCGGTATCTCCTGGCACCACATGGCACTGACCCATAAGTGCTCATTTCAATGAATGCGTGTGTGTAGCCATTGGAAGATCAATAGGGCCAACTAGGCAATGTTGGGGTTACCAATACAAACCAATATTAGGACTATTCAATGAAAAATTGTAAAGGAATAAAGAAGATGTAAGATATGAGTTAGATGACATGGAGCTTTTTCTGCTGATCTGCTACACCCTTTTTGCAGCAACTTCCCCTTTACATTCACTTCAGTGATGGTTGCATGGCATTTATCGGGGCGGGTTTTGTGATGGTGGCCATATCTATGTCATGTGTGATGAAACGGCCACTTATACTCCTTATTGGAGGCCCATGTGACAGAGTGACAATGCAGTTGGGAGACAGGGACAGAGCGTTGTCACCCTATAATAGAAGGTGGCTGGAAAAGGAGCTGAATGGTGGGATCTGCAGATTTAATAATGACTTTACATGACATATGAGAGCTTGTTGATTAGGTGACTATAATGTAGTCTCAGGCTGCAGCTGGTGCCATGTAGGATGGGCATCTGCCGCTTGGCGCTAATTTCACGGCTCTGTAATGGAATCGCCATTTCTGTGAATGCAATTCACACCCTCTGATTCGTTCCCCCGACGCCTCCAGATTATCAATACTCCGAGGATTTCTCAGATGTGAATATTGGGGCTTTGGTTTGCAAACTTTTGTCGAATGTCCAGGACTGAGCGCTTGCAAACCATGACGCCGCCCTGCGATGAGGTTTTCTGCACTCTTGAAAAATTTCTACAACAAATCTGGGAAAATTCCCTTTTCCTGGCTGTAAAAACAACTCTGCTGTCACTGTGTAGATAGACGGTGAGAGGAGGACAGGAGATTGGCTTCATCTCCGGAGAAATACCAAATCTGACCAGCAGGTGTCAGACTAAGACCACCATCCAGTCTGCCGGGATCACAGGTGGTCCTTCTATGGCAGAACTTCAACATTTTTCCAGTTATGCCCCCCTTTAGTAGTATGAAGGAAACCCCCCCCCCCTTCTCCCCCCTCAATCTGAAATGTCCCTTATCAATGGAAAACCTGATGACAGACACAACCACCTTGGTGAAATTATCTTATTACTCTTATATATGTGACCCCCCTCCCACCCCATCACATCAGTGTCCCCCTTCACAAAGTCCCCTCCTAACAGAGCCCCCCCCCAATTACATCAGAGCCTCTCCACTACATCAGAGGTCCCCCTATATATGAGAGCTCCTCATCATATCAGAGTCTTCCTATTACATCACAGGTGACACTTATGAATGAGAACCCCCCATCACATCAGTCAGAGTCCCTTGATATATGAGAGCCCCCATCACATCGGAAGTCCCACTTGAGACCCCCCCCCCCAATCATATCAGAAACCCCCTTGAAAGAGTTGAGCCCCCTCATTACATCAGAATCCCCCATCACATCAGAGGTCCCCCTATGCCTGAGATCCCTCTATCATATCAGAGTCCCCTCATCACATCAGAGGCCCTATACCTGAGATCCCTCTATCATATCAGAGTCCCCCTATACCTGAGATCCCTCTATCATATCAGAGTCCCCCTATACCTGAGATCCCTCTATCATATCAGAGTCCCCCTATGCCTGAGATCCCTCTATCATATCAGAGTCCCCCTATGCCTGAGATCCCTCTATCATATCAGAGTCCCCCTATACCTGAGATCCCCCCATCACATCAGAGGTCCCCCTATACCTGAGATCCCTCTATCATGTCAGAGTCCCCCAATACCTGAGATCCCTCTATCATATCAGAGTCCCCCTATACCTGAGATCCCTCTATCATATCAGAGTCCCCCTATACCTGAGATCCCTCTATCATATCAGAGTCCCCCTATGCCTGAGATCCCTCTATCATGTCAGAGGCCCCCTATACCTGAGATCCCTCTATCATGTCAGAGTCCCCTCATCACATCAGAGGCCCCCTATACCTGAGATCCCTCTATCATGTCAGAGTCTCCCTATACCTGAGATCCCTCTATCATGTCAGAGTCCCCCTATGCCTGAGATCCCTCTATCATGTCAGAGTCCCCCTATACCTGAGATCCCTCTATCATGTCAGAGTCCCCTCATCACATCAGAGGCCTCCTATACCTAAGATCCCTCTATCATGTCAGAGTCTCCCTATAATATCAGAGGTCCCCCTATACCTGAGATCCCTCAATGATGTTAGAGTCCCCCTATACCTGAGATCCCTTTATCATGTCAGAGTCCCCTCATCACATCAGAGGTGGAATTTATACATGATATCCCCCCCCCCATATCACATCAAAGGTCCCCCTATACATGAGAGCTCCCCATCACATCAGAGCTCCCCCTTCAGAAAGATCCCCCATCACATGTGAGGTCCCACTTATACATGAGAGCCCCCCATCACATTAGAATCCCCCCTTCAAAGAGTCCCCCCCCCATTGCATCAGAATCCCCCCATCACATCAGAGGTCCCCCTTTACATGAGCCCCCCCCCCAATCACAGGGTTACCTTTTTTCATCAAAGACCTATGGTTCCAGCAGCATGGCAGAAGATAAGAGGTGATCAGGGGTCTGGATGGATGTGCGCTTCTGTCCAGTCCTGAATGTTAGGGGTGGCCCTTTGTCGTCGTCCCCCAGCCCAGATCAGCGCCATGCATTGCTTAGCTGGATGGCATTTAGCTTGCTCTGTGCATCATAAGTAACTGCCATTTTTTGGAAAAAAATAAGTAACTGCCATGTTTGCTCTTTCATAAAACCTTGTTTTTTTTATCTTTTTTGTCATCTTAGTGCTGCTGATCTCCTCCAGACTCTTTCAGTCACTTCATGTCTACATGCACTGACGCCATCATCGGCTGCACATCGTCGCTCCGGATCGGCTTCCTCACAGCAGTGACGCCGGTGTCTGCATGGCCACCTCTAGGCCCCGTTCCAAGCCTGTGTGACAGGGCGACAACACTGGGAGACAGGGACAGTTTGTTGTCACCCTATAGCAGGAAGTGCCTGAACAAGGACCTCCATGGCGGGATCACCAGGGATTGTTTTAATAAAAGCTGCTTAAAAAGCTTAAAAACAACTAAATAAAATGAAATTCATTGAAGGAAATAAGAGATATTAGTGATTGGATTTAGATGGGTTGTAGACTTCAAATGACAAAATTGTGTTTCGCAATTATTTATATTATATTGTATTGTATTATTATACAGCGCCTTGAAAAAGTATTCATACCCCTTGAAATTCCCCACATGTTGTCATGTGACACCCAAAAACGTAAATGTATTTTATTGGGATTTTAGTTTCAATGTTTTTTATTGTTTTCAATGAAAATAGTAGCAGCTTGTACAATATTGTACATTTCGGGAACAGTAGAAATATAACATAACTTTACAGAATTCAATGAATATGTAAAAGATTAAGCATTTAGTATACATCGCTCTTCAGATCACAGCTAAGATATAAGTTAGGTAGAGGTTGATGTATGTGAGGACCGAGAGGTGGGAATCGTGAACATGCGCTGCAGTGGTCTCCTCTGTATAAAGGGACAGCTAAAGAATTATTCTATTTCTAAATAGGTATTTGATGGATGTTGATATATTGTTTATGAGGGACATACCATCACTTCCCTCTCGGGCACCCCTCGGGGATCTAACTGTGCCCGCAGAAGGAAAGAGGCCACCCCCCTTTCAAAATGTGTCACAATAATAATTTATGAGTTAGGTTCAAGTTTAGTACGTACTCTGAGTTGTTAGTGTATGGCAATATCTGCAGCCCATGGACACGACTGCTCGCCCCCTCCCAGTCCTCTTTTCCACTCAGAGACATGGGGACGACCATGTATATTGACAAAAATAGAAGGAGGAATCTTTTCAGGATGGTGGGTTTGCTTTGTCAAACCATTCAGACCATGGAGTCCAAAGTTTGTGGACTTGCGAGTATTTACCTTGGGAGGAAGCAAAGGCCTGATCATATTTGTAGTAGGTGTGTGTTAGTTGAATGATGTCGTTTATGGAGGGTATTTGGGAATTTTTCCATTTCCTAACAATAGATAGTCTAGTTGCTAGTAGTATATGTGTAACTACTGTTCTGAAGTTATAGTGTATGTCTTCAATACCTAGATTTAGTAAAGCCAACCCAGGATTCAGGGCTAGTGGAATCCCCATTATCGTACTGATGGTATGAAAAACTTCTGGCCAAATCTTAGATAGCCTTCTACAAGACCAGAGAATATGGTGGAGGGTTCCAGTTTCCCCACATTGTCTCCAACACTGTGTAGAGGTTCCGGGATATATTTTTGCTATGCGAAAAGGCATAAGATATCACCTCATCATAATTTTGTGTGATAGTTCCCATAAGCCTGTACACTTAGTGGCTACAAGGTTGGATGAAATGGCTGTTTGCCATTGCTCAGTAGAGAAAGTGGAAGCTAATTCTTCTTCCCATGCCAGTATTGAAGACGTTTTGGTAAATGTTGTTTTGTCATTAATTAGGGTATAGAAGAGTGAGATACCCCCTTTGACATCTCTCTTCGATTGTAGATAACTAGCTACTTTGCTTGGGACTGTGTAGTGTTTGTTGGGTAACTTGTGTAAAATGGAGGTCATCCGAAGGTAGGTGTAGTATTCGGTATTCACAAGTGAATATGTCTGTTGAAGCGTCAAGAAAGGTTTTATGTTATTCTTTAGATACAAGTCTGATACAGTAAGTATGCCCCTAGCCTTCCATTGAGCTATTGAAAGTGCAGGGGATAAGTTAGCCAAAGTTGCTAACGGAATTTGGAGGTCCCGAGTAGGGTTCTCCAAATTTGTGTATGTGAGAAAATACTTCCAAGCTAGCTTCGTGGCTCGGATTGCAGGGGAAAGAGTGCTAGATGTAATGGTTACAGGATTTTGTGTATGTAGGTATGCCAGTAGATCATGGTTGAGAATTTCGAAACTCTCTAATTCACTCCAGCTAGTCTCAGGTGTCTGTGTGAACCAGTATTTGGCTTGTGATAGAATGGCTGCTATGTAATAATCATAGAGTACTACATGTCCCAGACCCCCTGCTCTTCTTGTTTTAATTAATTTGCTGAAAGCACACCTGGCCTTCTTGCCTTGCCATAAGTAACAGTTGAGAATGGATTGTAGGGATTTAAAGAAACTTTGTGGTACTGGTATAGTGACCGTTCTGAATAAATACAGAATTCGGGGCAATATTTGCATTTTGAAAGCCACCATTCTACCTGACCAAGACAGTTCACGTTTGGATATATTTGACAGTTGATGTTTAAGTTTAGATATCCAGGGAAGATAGTTTGTGTCATATGCATGTTTGAGGGATTTTGTAAGTACCATTCCTAGGTATGGTATACCACCGTCTTCCCAAGAGAAGGGGTATTGGGATTCTAGTGATTTTCTGATAGGTGTTGGCACTCCGACGTCAAGTATGTGTGACTTGGATTCATTAATTTTATAATAGGAGATTTCATTAAACTTTTGAAGGATGTCATAGACAGCTGGGAGTGATTTCTCAGGTTGGGTTAATATTAAAATAACATCGTCTGCAAATAAGCTGATGACATGTTGTTTTTGTCCCACGGTGAGACCGAGTATTTGGGGATGTTGTCTAATGCATGAGGCCAATGGTTCCATGAGCAAGTTGAACATTAAGGGTGAAAGTGGGCATCCTTGCCTCGTGCCATTCATAATTTTAAATGGTTGTGACAGTGATCCTGATGTATACACTCTAGCTGAAGGGCACGTTTATAAAGCTAAAATCGCAGATAGTATCTGTCCTGAGAACCCAAACCTCATCAGTGTTGCTTTGAGATATCCCCAATGTATTCTATCAAACGCCTTCTCTGCATCCAAGGCTAGGAGCAGAGAAGGCGTTCTAAGTTTACCTGCCAAGTGTATGACGTTCAGCAGTCTCCTGGTAGCATCAGAAGATTGGCGACCCTTGGTGAAACCTGTTTGGTCCCTATCTATCAATTCAGGTAGAATGTCAGACAGTCTGAGGGCAATTATCTTTGCGTATAATTTAACATTGTTATTCAACAATGAAATTGGACAGTAATTTTGTGCTCTGTCTGGTTCCTTCCCTGGCTTAGGCAGTGTAACCACCAGAGCTTCTAACATTTCCGGAGGAAAGGAGGAGGAGGCCACGGCATCCTGAAACACATTGCACAAGTATGGGCTCAGTAGATTTTGAAATGTCTTGTAGTACTCGCCTGTGAGGCCATCAGGGCCCGGGGATTTGTTATTAGATAATGTGTTAATGGTTTTAATGATTTCTGGGGTTGTAAAGGGAGCACTCAGGGTGTCACTTTGGAGCTTTGTTAACCTCGGAAGGTGTATATGGTGAAGAAAGTTGGTGATATCTTCAGGTGTGGGTTGGGGTGTGTTTGTATCTTTATGTAGGTTATAAAGAGAGCTGTAGTAAGAGCTAAAGGCATTAGCTATGCCTTTCAGGTCGTAGATTTGCGCATGGGAGTCAGGGTATAAAAGCGAGGCTATTTTTGTTTTGGAGCGGTGACCTTGGAGTTTTTTAGCTAAGAGCTTTCCAGCTTTGTTATACGTGGAGTAATAGATCATTTTTAATCTCTGTGTGGATCGTTCAAATTGGTGTAAAAGTAGTTCTTTGAGCTCATATCGTAGTTCAAACAATTTTTGATGGTTACTTGGAAGGGGGTTTTTTTTGTTGTCAGCCTCCAATTTGGCTATATTGGAGGTGATAGAGTTAAACTGCCGCTGCCTCCTCCTCCTCTCTCGTGCGCCTATTTGAATGCAAACTCCCCTAATAAATGCCTTATGGGCATTCCATAATACCATTGGGCTGTCCACTGAATTAGCATTGTTGTTGAAAAAGTCCACGAGGTTTTCTTCAATATGTGTCCTCGTCTGTGTGGTTTGGAGAAGGGAAGAGTTCATCCTCCACACAAACGATGAATCCGAGGGGAATGAGTCAGCCAATGTCAGCGAGATTGAAGCATGGTCAGACCAGGTGATCACATTGATAGTGGATTTTAAGATCTTCCGCAGGACCCACTGGTCTGACAGGAAATAGTCTATACGGGAGTATGTTCCATGGCTTGATGAGAAAAAGGAGTAGTCTTTTTCACTAGCGTGTTGACATCTCCATATGTCGTACAAATCGTGAGATAAGAGAAAGTTTCTTAGAGTTGCAGGGTGTCTAGATTTTGTAGCAGTTGAATCCATTGTGGGGTCAGCAATGACATTGAGGTCCCCTCCAATGAGGAGAGAGCCCTTCTGGTATTTCTTGATCTTCCGTAGGAGGGAATTGAGGTAGAGTATTTGGTGTTGGTTGGGGACATATGTGTTCACTAGTGTATAGGTGGTTGAGTTGATATCACAAATCAATATGATAAAGCATCCTTCTGGATCAATGATTGCTTCATGCAGCGTAAATGCTATGGTATCTTTAATTGCAATCATTACACCCCTTTTTTTTGCTGCCATACAAGATTTAAAAATGTGCGGGAAATTTTTGTTTGTGCATGAAGGAGATTTCTGCTTGTGAAAGTGTGTCTCCTGCACAAGGAGGATGGCACTTTTATGGATTTCGGCTTCTTTCCATTATGAGGCCCTTTTAAGGGGATGGTTTAGTCCCTTCGCATTTATAGAGAGTAGCCTGATTCCCATTGTGGAATGAGGGGTGTGTGATGAAAAGTTACTCACTGTTAGATGAGGCGAAAATCAGACGCAGCTCTGGTGCGACCTCTGGTGTCCCCGAGTGGAAAAGCTGTGTGTTGTTTATCTTGCTCAGTGCAGAGTTTCAATGAAGGATATGCATACTGCTCAATCAAACAGAGGAGGAAAAATAAAGAAAATGAACGAGAACAAGTTCAAATCAACAATATAAAAGAAGGGTCTAATAGACCAGTGTGCAGTGTGTTCTGCTCAGGTTAAGAGGGGTAATACAAAACTTGTAAAGTTCCGGCTAGCAGTGATAGCATGGTGTAGAACAGGTGGGGAGATTTGAATAATAATACTTCTTTAAGGCAAACTGTGAAGGCCCAGACACTGGTCAGTTTAATGAATATAGACATAGAAGTCCTTATCCTTCTGCTTGTTGTGATAAGTTTTCCTGGGATCCCCCGGGGGTATTCCGTCTCCAGGCTTTTGGGCTGGATGGAGGGGTTCGTGTCGGAATGATATCCCATGTTTTCAGCAATTTTAAGCCCTTTTCCAGGGAGTTGATCATATAGGAAGTGCCCTTCCATTGAATAGAAAGCTTGGTGGGAAATTTCCATTGATAGGGAATATTATTATTCCGCAGTGTTTTGGTGACTGTATTCAGATTTCTCCTTAACTGCATGGTGTATTGAGAGAAGTCCATAAACAATTGTAAATTGTCAGATGTTTGCATTATCTGCTCCTTTATGTGAAAAAAGTGCATCCTCAATATCACATCTCGGGGTATCTGATCTGGGATAAAGGATGGCTTAGGTAGACGATGAATCTTGTCAATTATGAGATCAGTAGGTGACAGGGTAGGAAGCATAGAGGAAAATAGTCCTTCTGCGTATGTCTTTAATGCCGAGTCACCAACTGATTCTGGCACCCCTCTGATTTTAATGTTGTTTCGTCTGCTTCTATCCTCTAAATTTGCCAATTTTTCTTTAACCCATAAGTGGTTGGAGTCCTGAGCCTCGTTAGCATCCACCAGATCATTAATCGGTTCAGCAAATTCCCCCATTTTAGTTTCTATGTGTGAGACTCTGTTTTCCACCGCTGCAATTTAGTTTCCAAATTTTTGATAGCATATCAGCATGAATGGTGCTCCTTAAGGACACCAGCATATCCTTTAATGTTGTATCAAGAACAGGTTGATTGCTAGTGGGGAATGCTGTTATGGATTCATGTAATTCTCTGGTATCATCTTGGGAATCACATAATGGACTCACCTCAGGCTGGTCGTTTAGTTTGAATCTGGCTTTTTCCGGGCTACCAGACATAGGGCTGGATGATTGTAGTGCACCTTGTTTGCGGTGTTGCTGGATTCGGCCCATGCTTCGTTCATCCTTCCCTGTTGAGGGCCGCATGTGCGGCGTGGAGAAGGAGTCAGCGCCATCTTGAGTGTGTGCTTGATGCGGATAGCCGAAGAAGGCCGTTAGTTTCTTCGGTTTGTGCGCGTCCTTTCTTTTGCGGGACATGTCTGTTCCGACTCCCGGGGTTTGTAGAGATTAGCAGGGGATGAGATTGTGGCTCTAGAAAGCCTTCGTTGCTAATTGCCCGCCGTTCTACTCCGGAGCTCAGTGCTTAGTCGGCCATCTCCGCCGACTGCTAGCCACGCCCTATTTTATTGGGATTTTATGTGAGAGACCGACACAAAGTGGCTCATAATTGTGAAGTGGAAGGAAAATGATAAATGTTTTGCAAATAAATCTGTGAAAAGTGTGGGGGGCATTTGTATTCAGCCCCCTTTACTCTGATACCCCTAACTTAAATCTAGAGGAACCAATTACCTTCAGAAGTCACCTAATTAGTAAATAGAGACCACCT
Organism: Glandirana rugosa; assembly: GCA_018402905.1. NCBI lineage: Eukaryota > Metazoa > Chordata > Amphibia > Anura > Ranidae > Glandirana > Glandirana rugosa. The sequence continues at coordinate 36,601 of BLSH010288454.1, forward strand.
GTGTGTAATTTAATCTCAGTATAAATTCAGCTGTTCTGTGAAGCCCTCAGAGGTTTGCTAGAGAACCTTAGTGAACAAACAGCATCATGAAGGCCAAGGAGCACACCAGACAGGTCAGGGATAAAGTTGTGGAGAAGAATAAAGCAGGGTTAGGTTATAAAAAATTCCCAAGCTTTGAACATCTCACAGAGCTCTGTTCAATCCATCATCTGAAAATAGAAAGAATATGGCACAACTGCAAACCTACCAAGACATGGCCGTCCACCTAAACTGACCGGCTGGGCAAGGAGAGCATTCATCAAAGAAGCAGCCAAGAGGTCCATGGTAACTCTAGAGGAGCTGCAATGATCCACAGCTCAGGTGGGAGGATCTGTCCACAGGACAACTATTAGTCGTGCACTCCACAAATCTGCCCTTTATGGAAGAGTGGCAAGAAGAAAGCCATTGGTGAAAGAAATACATAAGATGTCCCGTTTGCAGTTTGTGAGAAGCCATGTGGGGGACACAGCAAACATGTGGAAGAAGGTGCTCTGCTCAGATGAGACCAAAATTGAACTTTTTGGCCTAAAAGCAAAACGCTATGTGTGGCGGAAAACTAACACTGCACATCACCCTGAACACACCATCCACACCGTGAAACATGGTGGTGGCAGCATCATGGTGTGGGGATGTTTTTCTTCAGCAGGGACATGGAAGCTGGTCAGAGTTGATGGGAAGATGGATGGAGCCAAATACAGGGCAATCTTAGAAGAAAACCTGTTAGAGAGACTTGAGACTGGGGCGGAGGTTCACCTTCCAGCAGGACAACGACCCTAAACATACAGCCAGAGCTACAATGGAATGGTTTAGATCAAAGCATATTCATGTGTTAGAATGGCTCAGTCACAGTCCAGACCTAAATCCAATTGAGAATCTGTGTGAAAATTGCTGTTCACAGACGCTCTCCATCCAATCTGACAGAGCTTGGGGGATTCTGCAAAGAAGAATGG
>BLSH010288535.1:0-10023 GCA_018402905.1 Glandirana rugosa
CTAAGTTTTGCCTAAGGCCTCACAAAGCCTAGAGCCGCCTCTGGTTCAAGTTGTACAGAAGTGCCTACTCAGGTTTAAGTCCTCCTTGGATAAGGAGAGACAATGGTGTATATTTTTGATCAATAACAGTTTTTCTATTAGGTAGATAGATAGATATAAACTAATGTGATATGTTTTGATATTTTGTATTTTTCTATTTCGGTGGAAATGCCACTTGTATTTGTACCAAAAGTTTTCCTTCCCTGTTCCCATCCCTGTCCAAATTTAACCAGGACACCCTGCAAACATTTTTCTTTTTCCACCGCAGACTCCGGGGACGGAGTCTATTTTGGAGGGGGGTGAATGTAGCGGGGTGCTAAATTTGTTAGGCTGCTAGGCAAAATATATTTGCAAGACAGTACTGGACTTGCTGTAATTTGTAGTTTCCTGATTGCTGGATTTCCTCCTTTTAGTGCACTTCTCCACCACGTCAGTAGGTGGCACTGCTGCCTAAGACATGGGTGAGATAAGTCATAATATTCCAGAACATTCTGGAGTGATCTCATTCTTTTCCTAGCCAATCCACTCTGTGCAAGTGCATTGTGGGTTGGGGGGAGAAGATCCATATATGGGGAGGAAGTCATGTGATCGGGGTCAGAGTCCAGCCCAGCTCCTCTGGGGAAAGGAGAGTCAAGCCCAGCTCCGCTGGGGTAGGCCCCAGTTGCTCTCCCAGTTCGCTGGGAGGGGCCTGCGTTACAGAAGCCTCATGGCAGCTAGGCCTGAGTCCTTAGGCCTATCCAGGAGTCCAAACTGCCAGGAGACCCATGCCTGTCCGGAAGATGTAAAGTGTTGTGGTGCGCCTGCCCAGGATCTGCTTCAGTAAGGGGACTGAGAGAGTTCCATGGACCCGTGAGTGCACTCTGTTCATTTCTATGTCAGGATCCAGCCAAGCCCAAAAGAACTGTGAGAGAGTTCTACATGTTTGTGAGTACATTCTGTTGTTGCTAAATTGGGATCCACTGAAGTTTAGAGAACTAAAGGGGAGTTCTACAGATCCGCAAGTGTAAAGTTCGTTTTTGGGGTTGCTAGGTGAGACAGCCACGTGTCAGAGTGTTCAGAAGAGGCTGCGGCCTGCTATGCTGTCTCGCTGTATTTTTGCCTGAGAGTCTGCCTGCCTATTCATATTTTTGATTATCGCTGAAAGGGTGTCCTGAGCTCCCTACCCCTCTCTCCTTGTTCTTGTGTGAAGAATAAACGTTATCCTGTTTAAGCATCAGAAAAGTGATTGGTGTTCAACTTCTTTCGATATACCCCTAGACAACTGGAGATACGAGCGTGCAAGGGTTGTACTGTCAGAGTAGTAAATTATATCCTCAAACTCAGCCGGTCCTACGGGGGTAAGCGCTACAATTGAATAAATTAATTAATGAACCAACAATCCATAGGAGTACAAAAAAAGATTAAATTTAATGAAATAGTCAATCCATATTTAAAAATCAAAAAAATTGCAAACTAAAAAATAATAAAAAATACATTAAAACAGTGTCCAATAGTGCTATTGTTGAATAGTGATCCTTATATGCTACTCCATTGATGCTGGTACAATTGAATTCAAAAATATGAACCAGTGCAAAAGTTCTTTTTATATTGGTGACAGCCAGGTGCTGTCATGTGACAACATAGCTCTAAGCCCTGGTTTACGCATGTGCGATGTGGGGTGCGATTGCAGAGCCGGTTCCCGCATCGCATTCTTCCCCCAGTCCATTCACACTGCCTTCTGCAAACCACTGCGGGTGTCATTACAAAGTTAATGACACCCCCAGTTTTGTTCACAGATCGCAGTGCGAACTGTGCACTCATGCGTGAATTGGATCGGATGGGTTAGAACACCCATGCAATGCGATTCCACTGCGGGAAAAAAAAGGTCCCTGGACCCTTTTTTGTGCAAATTTAATGTGAGTTCAGCCATACAACTGTGTGCGGGTGCGAATCACATGCAATCTCTGAGATCGCACAAATGTGAACCCAGGCTTAGTGCAGGTGTCTCACTCCGCTACTGCACTCACCAATGAGCTGCCTCCTCAAGGGGGTATCTCGCATTCACAGCTTCTGCTGTTGTATGTCAGGACCCAGATCCACATCCAATACACTCCTTCCGTGCTCTTAAACAGCCAGCCCAATTACCAAACCGCATGAGTAGCAGAGACTGCAGTCAGAGTAAAGCAGATATATGGAAGGAAGTGGTCAGCAGGAACCAGAGAGCAAACTTCCACCTCTCACCTCCCACTCCTGCCAAGGCCTCTGGAAAGCATGCTGGGGGGGTTCACTCTTCTGAACCCTACACTGTGCATTACACACCCCTGACTCCTGTACTCTTTTTGGTTTGTACCCATGACTCCTACTATTCATTTCACACTCCTGTCTCCTGCATTTGGCACAGTAAATATTATCATCATAAACTATTTTCACTGTTCCTCCCAAGACCTCCTGCTCTGTATATCTCTCCTCACCTCCATTCTTGCTTGCCTCTTCTCCAGAGCCCCTCCCATCCTCTGGGACTCTCTACCCCAATCTATCCAGCTATCTCCTACTCTTCTCACCTTTAGCTGATCCCAGAAATCTCATCTGTTGAGGGAAGCCTATCCTTCCTTCACAGTGCCGGGACAATGTCATCTAGAGCCCAGGGCCCCTCTTCCCCGGATGTCTAAGCATGATGTGTCCACAAAAATTCCCCCACAAAAACACTGAGCACTTATCTGCATGCTTACCCCCTAGACATAACTTCCCCCTGTAGCGGCCATCAGAGTTCCGCATAGGGTTGCCACATCATCCCTTTAATCCAGGACACATATGAATTAGACAGGTTCTGCGGCTGATTAAGGTGGAAATTAAACTCACTTGGTGTCTTATCTGCATTCAATTAGCCTCAGAACCGGTGTGATTCATATGTGTCCTGGATTAAAGGGATGATGTGGCAACCCTAGTTCCGCACCAAGCAACCCAGAACGCTTAGTGTACACAGACACAGCTTGTCAGCATCAAGGAGTGATCTCCCCCTCCCTTTTTGTTTTCTCACAGACACATGCTGGATGCAGCCTACTCTGCCTTTTTCTCTGACTGTGGTTGGTGTACTGAACTTAGCCAAGCAGAGGAGAACTCTGGGAAATGGAGTCTGCTGAGGAAGTAATTGTGTTGTGATACATGGTAAAAAAAAACTACAAAGCCCAGCAGCCTTTGTAACAAGAGGGAAGGTTTTGACTGAGGGAAGTCTCTAGAGAGCTCAGAGCTGCCACGAGGGAGGAAGGAGTAGATTGGGGAACGGAGAGCTGCCGTCCAGATGAAGGAGGACTGGGAGCTGCCGTTTGGAACACCAGGGATCGGGTCACGTCAGATCAGAGGACTGGCTGGGTAACACCTGGGAGCACCACCACAGAGTGATTACAGGGCCCTGTTGGTATATGTGACATTAGTGGCTTGCAAGCAGAAATACAGTTTCCAAAGGGGAGTTGTCTCAGTGCACTGGGTTAAGGTACTAGTGTGAAGTCATCAACTTTGGGACTGTGGTGCCAGGAGGAGGGAGAGAGGGCACTGACATACAGGAGTCATTCCTAAACCCTCCCCCTGCCTGGACCCATATAGCCCGCTCTGTGTTTGGGTTGTAAAAAAAGCTTGTGTTATAACAGTCTTTCTTCTTACAAGAATTTACCTCTGCTCTTGTGGCTGACCGAGGCGATCTCCGGGAGCAGAAGAAGGGATTTCACACTTTTTACAAATATTGAAATCTCTTGCTTAATTGTTTAATCCAACGCAATTGTTATAAATTTATGCTGTGACTGTCCTTATATAATTTTCTTAGCAGTCCTACAGTAAACTTGATGTTTTACCTTCATTTAAACCTGTGTCAGTGGCTGTGATATTTGAGTTTTACTATCACCAGGTGTGCCAGTGGGGTAGGGCCTGCTCTAAGGGTTGACAGGGCAGAGTAAAGAACCAGTACTAACCAAGCGGATCCTACGGGGGTAGCACTACATATGGGGGCTCGTCGGGGATATTTCCGCTACTCTGCAGTCAATCTCCTTAGACGCCAGTCCTACCGATATCAAGATGGATCCTGCTGCTGCATTCCGGTGGTGCGGCGAAGAAGGCGTCCGCTCAGAGACGAGTGTGGTAATCAATCTCCCTGGGGAGGCCTGGACTGAAGAGAAAATCAGTCAGGCAGTGAAGACATTGGCCCCAGACAAGAAAGTGTTGGTGATTGATGTCATGCCAGACCGTGGGGCTTCCCGCACTTACACACTGTTATAATGGAAGAAAGAAGCACTTCCAAGGCACCAATGTACAATTGGCCAACAAAACAGAACTGTGCATAATGCACCATAAGGCCCAAGAAGAGGGTCCTACTAGTTCCAGTCAAGCAGAATCCGCTGACTGCAGACCGCCCATTCTGGGGGACGCCTTTGGACTGCACGGCTGTGGCAGCGGGAGAGCAGCGGTGGTGAAAGAAAAAGGAAGAAGAAGATGAAGATTGAAGACAAAGAGAAGGCATAGATGAACCTCTGGGTCACTGAGGATGACATTATCAGGAACTACCTCCTCCCAGCCACGTACAACTCCTTGGGTTTCTGGAGACTGAAAACCATGATCCCTTGAAGACTGCTGCGTGTTATCCTCAATATCCATGCTGACACAATCCTCCTCCTCCTCCTGTGTGTTTGGCGGCTCTGCAGGAATGCTCTCTGCATAAAGGGGGCCTTGAGAGAATAGGAAGTTCTCCTCTTCCTCCCGCTGTTCTGCCTCAAGTGCCCTGTCCGTGATTCCATGAAGTGTGTCCTTCTTCTGACAACCAAAAATGAATCAGTCCTGGATCAGCAGCTATCAAGCCCCTGATGCTGATGCAACTGATTATATTTGCTAGGGATCTGGGATCCCTTGAAGACTGCCACTACTCCTATTCTTCTTGTCCATAATCTATAATTATATTTTGTATTTAAGGCACCACCAACACCCAAGGCCCATTTTTCTGCACCCGGTTTACAGGGGCATGCCATAACAATTTGTAAACTAATTTACAACAGCAGGGCCTGCTCCTGCGCTCAACAAAAGTAACTGCAAGGGGTTACAGTGTTCTGGCACCGCCAACACCCAAGGCCCAATTTTTTGGCAGCTGTTTGACTGGGCCATGTCATCATGATTTTTGAAATAATTCATATCAGCAGGGCCCGCACCAAAATAAAAAATAAAAAAAATGACGTGGGGTCCCCCCAAAATCTAAACCAGGCCCTTCAGGTCTAGTATGGAATTTAAGTGGAACCCCGCGCCAAATTTAAGAAAAAATGGCGTAGGGGTCCCCCAAAATCCAAACCAGACCCTTATCTGAGCACACAGCCCTGGCATGGCAGGAGGGGGTGGGGACGAACAAACACCCCCCCTCTGAACCATACCAGGCCACATGCCCTCAACATGTGGAGGGTGCTTTGAGGTTCCCACCAAAGCACCTTGTCCCCATGTTAATGGGGAGAAGGGCCTCATCCCAACAACCCCGGCCGGTGGCTGTGGGTGTCTGCAGGCAGGGGGCTTATCGGAATCTGGAAGCCCTCTTTAACAAGGGGGCCCCCAGATTCCGGCCCCCCCTATGTGAATGGGTATGGGGTACATTGTACCCCTACCCATTCACCAAAAAAGGAGTGTAGTGGTACAAAAAACAAAAGGCAGTTTTTGACAAGTCCTTTATTGTGTAAAATAGTTCTTTCTTCCTCCATCTTCTCCTGCCCCGGTCCTTCTTCTGGTCTTCTGCTTCTTCTTTTGGTCTTCTTCCTTCCTCTATTTGTCTTCAACTTCATCTTCTTCTTCCTTCTTCTTTCACCACCGCCGCTCTCCCGCTGCCACAGCCGTGCAGTCCAGAGGCATCTCCCAGAATAGGCGGTCTGCAGTCTGACATTTATATTATAGATAAGGGCACGGCCACCCAGTGACGTAACTGAGTGACCCCGCCCCTTTCTGACGTCATGCGCTGTCAGAGGGGGCGGGTCACCCATTTACATCACTGGGTAGCCCCGCCCCTTCTTATAAAAGAAATGTCAAACTGAAGACCGCCCATTCTGGGAGATGCCTCTGGACGGCACGGCTGTGGCAGCGGGAGAACGGCGACGGTGAAAGAAGAAGGAAGAAGAAGATGAAGATTGAAGATGAAGAGAGGAAGGAAGAAGACCAAAAGAAGAAGCAGAAGTCCAGAAGAAGGACCGGGGCAGGAGAAGATGGAGGAAGAAAGAAGAAGAGCTATTTTACACAACAAAGGACTTGTTGTCAAAAACTGCCTTTTGTTTTTTGTACCACTACACTTCTTTTTTGGTGAATGGATAGGGGTACAATGTACCCCATACCTATTCACAAGAGGGGGTCGGGATCTGGGAGCCCCCTTATTAAAGGGGGCTCCAGATTTTGATAAGCCCCCTGGCCGCAGACCCCCCACAACCACCGTCAAGGGATGAGGCCCTTCTCCCCATCAAGATGAAGACAAGGTGCTCTGGGGGTGACCTCAAAGCACCCTCCCCATGTTGAGGGCATGTGGCCTGCTATGGTTCGAGGCGGCGCTCCCTTGTCCCCACCCCCTCCTGCCATGCCAGGGTTGCACGCTCGGATAAGGGTCTGGTTTGGATTTTGGGGGACCCCTACGCCATTTTTTAACAAATTTGGCGCGGGGTTCCCCTTAAAATCCATACCAGACCTGATGGGCCTGGTATGGACTGGAGGGGGGGGGGGGTCAACGCAATGTTTTTTCACTTACTTTATCTATATTGGCAGGAGCCGGCAATACATTACACCGACGAGCTGTTTTAAATGACAATTTTTCCTGTGCAAATGTCATTTTGCTGTGGCATGTTCTAAACATCACATAGGTGCGCCCTTTTACCAGCAGACTAAGGGACCCCCCAAGGCACGATATATAACCACTTCGATACCAGACACTTCCCATCCAGACCAATTTTTAGCTTTCAGCGCTGTATCGCTTTGAATGAGAATTGGGCGGTTGTGCGACGTTGTACCAAAACAAAATTTGTATCATTTTGTTCCCACAAACAGAGCTTTCTTTTGGTGGTATTTGATCACCCCTGCAGTTTTTATGTTTTGCCCTACAAATAAAAAAATACCGAAAATTTTGAAAAAAAAAAGTTTTTCTTTGTTTCTGTCACAAAACTTTGTATAAGTGCATTTTCTCCATCACTGACGGGCACTGATGTGGCTACACTGATGGGCACTGATGAGGCTAGACTGACGGGCACTGATGAGGCAGTACAGATTGGCACTGATAAGGTTGCACTGATGATGGGGCACATATATGCAGCACTGATGGACACTGATAGGCGGCACTGATAAGCAACACTGATGAGCACTGATAGGTGGCACTGATATGCGGCACTGATGGACACTCATAGGCGGCACTGATAGGTGGCACAGGGCAGTGATGGGCACTCATAGGTGGCACTGCTGGGAACTGATAGGTGGCACTGATAGGTGGCACTGGTGGGCACTGATAGGTGGCACTGGTGGGCACTGATAGGTGGCACAGGTGGGCACTGGTACATGGCACTGGTGGGAACTAGTGCATATAGCACAGTTAGGGATGGCACTGGCAGGCATCACATATGGGAACAGTGCCATCCCTACAGTGCACTGTATGCCCCTTACCTGGTGGTCTAGAGTGGGCTCCCTGGTGGTCCCTGGGCGGCCTCCTGATCTTCTCCCTGGTGGTCCTGGGCAGCCTACTTATGGTGTCTTTGGGGGGGCTCCCTGGTGGTCCTGGTCGGCTCCCTTGGGGTCCAGTGTGGCGATCCTGAGGGGGGCTGCACTGATAAACGTTCAGTGCAGCCCCCCGTCTGTCAGGAGAGCAGCCGATCGGCTCTCCACTGCTCGAGGAAAAGCCGATAAACGGCTCTTCCTGTTTACACTGTGATCAGCCGTGATTGGTCACGGCTGATCACATGGTAAAAGGCTTCCAATGGAAGCCTTTTACCTCAATCGGTAATGCGGTGGGTCAGACTGACCCACAGCACCACTGATCACCGCGATGCATGCCCTCGCGATGCGCGCCCCCGCGGGTGCGCAATCATGGGTTATCCTGAGGACGTCAATAGACGTCCAGCCAGGATAACGAAGCCACCGCCCGGCCGTCCTTTGTCAGTAGGACGGGCAGGGAGTGATTAGGAATATTTCATTTTTATTGTTTCACTTCAAGCATTATTAAAATCACTGCTCCTGAAAAAAACGATCAATTTTAAAACTTTTTTTTGCATTGATACATGTCCCCTAGGGCAGGACCTGGGTCCCCATACACTTTTTAGGGCAATAACATGCATATAAGCCTTTGAAATGAGCTCTTTTGATTTTTCATGTTCAAGTCCCATTGATTTTAACAGCGTTCGCGTGTTCGCACAAATTTTTAGCCTGTTCGCAAGTTCTGGTGCAAACCGAACTGGGGGTGTTCGGCCCATCCCTAGTTACCGCATATACACCTGAAATTATAGATGAATTAAAAAAATATTATGAAACATTATATAGCACCCAGTGTCAAGAGGTAGAGAGTGAGATGTGGAGTTTCTTCCGGGATTTGGAGATTCCAAACCTCTCCAATGAAGAAAGGGAGATGTTGGATGCCCCCATAGCTCTGGAAGGACTTCAACAGGCAGTAGCAGCACTGGCAAACCAGAAGTCTCCTGGACCAGATGGTTTGCCGGCAGAGATATACAAAAAATATGAAGAGATATTACTGCCCGAGCTGCTGAAAGTATTTAATAGGGCGATGGAAGAGGATAGGCTACCTACATTAATTAATCTACCATCATAGTTTTGCCAAAGGAGGGGAAGGACCCACTTACCCTTCTTCCTACAGGCCAATATCCCTGCTGGGTACAGATATTAAGATCCTAGCAGGGATACTGGCCACTAGGTTAAAGAAGATAATACAAAAATGTGTGCACCCTGATCAATCAGGATTCATACCAAGTATCCCGAGACAGTCTTTCTATAAATATTTATAAGTTAGACACGCATTGGCTAAACAATTGTGATAATGAAAGTATGCCTAAAGGGCTGATAGCGGGGATTTATGGAAATCTATGTGAAGTGGCGATAAATGGGAAGGAGGAACTTCCCTGTAGGCACCAATGGGTGGAAGACCTAGGAGAGAAGCAGTGGAGATGAATATTGGGTGCTGGATCGCTGGTATCTCTACTCCTTACTCAGAGAACCTCACATTTGTTGCTACTTCACAGAACATACTATACCCCCCCCCCCCCCAAAGCTATTCTTGTTTTGGCGGAGGCTAGACGTCAAATGTCCAAGATGTGGAGACCCGAACGGAGATTTATCCATATGATGTGGAGGTGGCAAAAATTACATAGATATTGGGGGGGGGGGGAGGTTATTGATACTATGAAATCTATCTTTGGATTTGCCCTTGAGTTAAATCGCATAACATGTATTTTGGGGTATATAGGTAGAGTTGAGCGAACCCGAACTGTAAAGTTCGGGTCCGTACCGAACTTTCGGGTGTCCATGTACCGAACCCGAACCCAAACGTTTGAGAAAAACGTTCGGTTCTGGGTTCTGGTATTTTATCACGCATGTTGAATAGCTGCAGCGCAGCCAATCAACAAGCGTTTCACTGGTTTTCCCTAGAAGCCATCACAACCATGCCTACTAATGGCATGGCTGTGATTGGCCAGTGCATCATGTGACCCAGCCTCTATATGATCCGTACCAACACTACCGAAGATCCCTTTTGGTCACTTTGCGAACAACTAACCGACGCGACGTCGATAAGTTGTACGCACTATTTTATGGTCTTGGGTCTTGGCTTGCAAAAAGAGTTTGCAAACCCAAGCCCAAGCCATGTACCTGTGGGCTTTCAAGCCATGCCTGGGCTTGAAATGTCAAGCCCAAGCGAGTTGAGATGGATATATGGGGTTTTATGTACAATACGCTAAATTGAGTTCCCGTTTAGGTTTCTATCTAAAGTATCATAGTTATTGGAGGGGGGGGGGGGTT
>BLSH010288538.1:16327-31180 GCA_018402905.1 Glandirana rugosa
TTACAGGTGCTTTCACCCTAAAAAAAAAAAAAAAAAAGCGCCTGAAAAGCTCAAGAAAACGTATTTCCATTAAGATCTATTAATGCTTTCACGCTGGGGCGGTGCGCTGGCGGGGCGGTAAAAAAAAAACTCCTGCAAGCAGCATCTTTGGGGCATGTTTGAAGAGCTAAAAAAAAGTGCATCAAAAGCGCCCCTCTCCACTGAGTGGGAAGCGCCTCAAAAGTGCCCAAAAAGCGCCTCAAAATGGTTCTTTTGAGTCACGTGACCTTAAAAAATAGCGCGTCGCTAACGTCCTGAAAACGAGTTGACTCTGTGATCAGTGAGTGTCATAGTGATTGCCTTGTCAGGGCTGTGCATTGATGAATTGTGGAAATGTAACAAAGCTTCTGTGAAAATAAAGAATTAAAAAAAAAAAAAAAAAAAAAAAAAGCGATTGAAAGTGCTTGTAAAGTGCTGCAAAAGCGCTGCAAAATACCTAGGATATGGCTGCAGGCAGATGCCATAACCCCGGTATTTTCTTTTCCCTCAGGCGTCGGACTTTCAGATAAAAGTGACCCCCACAGTGGATTTGCCGCAGGATCACTTTTAGAAGCGGCAGAAGGGGTGCCCCCCCCCACTTCCCGGGGGTCCCCAATCGCTGAACCTTTCCCAATATTTCTACCATGGAGGGACCCTTAAAATGATTATCGGGTCTCAGGGAACCCCAACATAAAAATGATCGCACCTACAGCTCGCGGCACGCTACTATTATTTCTATAATCCAACAATAATTATCAATGGGGGTTTTTCTGAGCGGACGGCGCTCTTTTTCGTTGGATCCGACTATTTTGTTAACCATTTAGCCAATTTTTTTTTTTTTTTCAAATAACTGTTTATTGAAAAAAAAAAATATTCAGAGCAGAATAGCAATTCATAATACAGAGTTAGCCAATTTTTTTTTTTTTTGTTTTGGTGCATGTTAGCAGTGTAAGTAGCGATAAAGTTAAACATTTTTTTTTTATTTGCAATCTCCTGCAGAATCTCTGATCACCTCCAGTGGAATTCTGGTTTAACGTGTTGGTGAAAAAAAAAACATAAACAAAACACGCATTGGTTGCAACCATATAAATCTTAAATAGGATTTTTACATTATTTTATTATATATTATATTATATTTTATTATATTATATCATATTATATTATATTTAATTTTATTATATCATGTTATATATTATATTATGTTACTCTATATATTATATTATATTTATTATATTATAAAAACATAAACAAAACACAGATTGGTTGTAACCATGTAAATCTTTTTTTTTTATTATATATTATATCATATTATATATTATATTACATTATATCATATCATATTATATTATATTACATTATATCATACCATATTATATTATATGATATTATATTACATTATATCATATCATATTATATTATATTATATTATATTACATTATATCATATCATATTATATTATATTATATTACATTATATCATATCATATTATATTATATTACATTATATCATATCATATTATATTATGTTATATATTATCATAGCTGTGCACAGCCTATTGCATTAGGGTGCGCACCACAAAGCGCAAACAAACACGAGTGTGTATATATATATGTCAGAAGGGCAGAGATTGGTGTCATTAGTTTATTTTTATTTTATTTTATTTATTTTTTTACAATTTTATTTAGGAGACCTGCGGGGGGGGGGGGGGCTTTGATGAACTATCAGGGGTCTAAACAGACCCCCTAATGTCTCACTTTCGAGACAAAGAAAGGGACTGAGGACAGGGATTCCCCCTGTCCCTTTCTCTGCAGCCAAGCAGCAGGGGGAATCTGCACAGTACAGGGCGATTAGGGTGTGCCCAGGCACACCTGCCACCTTATGCGCGCACGCCTATGTATATTATATTATATATTATATTTTATTATATTATATTTTATTATATTATATTATATCATATTATATCATATATTTTATTATATTATATCACATTATATCATATATTATATTATGTTATATATTATATTATATATAATATTATGTTATATAATATATTCTATTATATTTTATTATATTTATTATATTATATTATATCACATTATATCATATATTATATTATGTTATATATTATATTATATATTATATTATGCTATATATTATATATTATATTATGTTATATTATATTTATTTTATTTTATTATATTATATATTATATTATATTTTATTTTATTATATTTATTTTATTATATTATATTATTACAGAATTTATATTTTATTATATTATATTTATTATATTATATTATTACAGAATTTATATTTTATTATATTATATATATTATATTATATTATATTATATTATTACAGAATTTATATTGTGCCAAGTTAGCTCAGCGTCTTACAAAATGCAGGGAGATAGTAGAGTTACTGGAGGGATCGGGGGCCCCGCTCATGGGTGTCTACAAAGGGCGCGTCGAGTGATACAAAGGATTAAGGGAGAGAGGGAGAAAGTAAATCTTTTTATGGGACTTTTATGTCCCGGATACAAAAGGTCTAAAGAAAATTATTATTATTAAAGAGAATTTTATGCTCAGAGAAGGGGGATGGAGAGTCCACCACCTTGCAGCCTCACATCTTCAGGTGGGTTTTGACCAACCAACAGGGTTGCCACCCGCCAGTAAATTCACTGACAATTGGTAAAATCTGTTATTTTTATGGACAAATGTAAAAAATTGAAATTTTTTTACAAACCGGCCGTGAATTTACTGGACCCTGCCCAACAAATGCCCTTCCAACCACCACATCAGTGGGGCAAATATATCTCCTTGGACCCTCTAGAATGAGGTCACAGAATGTTTTGGGGCGTTTTTGCCCCGGCTGGGGACTACAACACTGCTGAGGGCTTCATTACTATGCCTGGTGAGGGGATCAGAACCATGAGGAAGATACGTTCCTATTTGGTGAAATGTTTGGGATTCAGCAGTCATACAATTGGTAGAACATCTGGAGCGGCCATTGCCACCCTTCCTACCATATAATAGTTCTCAGGTTTCGGGGATCCCATTGTGAAATGATTGGACCAACGTCTCGTGGCACAACAGCGTGATCAGCAAGTTGTAGAGACTTTTAAATAAAAGAATGAATGTGGTTCATTAATAACTATGAAATAAAATGAATAATAATAATAATGGTCAAAAAAAAAAGATAGCCAGTGAGTGGCTCTCTGCATTGGTGGTCATTGTAGAAGTGACCCCTTACATTGGTGGTCAGTATAGAAGTGACCCTTTACATTGGTGGTCATTGTAGAAGTGACCCCTTACATTGGTGGTCAGTATAGAAGTGACCCTTTACATTGGTGGTCATTGTAGAAGTGACCCCTTACATTGGTGGTCATTGTAGAAGTGACCCCTTACATTGGTGGTCAGTATAGAAGTGACCCTTTACATTGGTGGTCATTGTAGAAGTGACCCTTTACATTGGTGGTCATTGTAGAAGTGACCCCTTACATTGGTGGTCATTGTAGAAGTGACCCCTTACATTGGTGGTCAGTATAGAAGTGACCCCTTACATTGGTAGTCATTGTAGAAGTGACCCCTTACATTGGTGGTCAGTATAGAAGAGACCCCTTACATTGGTGGTCATTGTAGAAGTGACCCCTTACATTGGTGGTCAGTATAGAAGTGACCCTTTACATTGGTGGTCATTGAACTCACCCTTTGCATTGATGGTCATTGTAGAAGTGACCACTTTCCTTGAAGGTCAGAAGAGACCCCTTACATTGGTGGTCAGTGTAGAAGTGACCCCTTACATTGGTGGGCAGTGTAGAAGTGACCCCTTACATTGGTGGTCAGCGTAGAAGTGACCCCTTACATTGGTGGTCAGTGTAGAAGTGACCCCTTACATTGGTGGTCAGTGTAGAAGTGACCCCTTACATTGGTGGTCAGTGTAGAAGTGACCCCTCACATTGGTGGGCAGTGTAGAAGTGACCCCTTACATTGGTGGGCAGTGTAGAAGTGACCCCTCACATTGGTGGTCAGTGTAGAAGTGACCCCTTACATTGGTGGTCAGTGTAGAAGTGACCCCTTACATTGGTGATCAGCGTAGAAGTGACCCCTTACATTGGTGGTCAGCGTAGAAGGGACCCCTTACATTGGTGGTCAGTGTAGAAGGGACCCCTTACATTGGTGGGCAGTGTAGAAGGGACCCCTTACATTGGTGGGCAGTGTAGAAGGGACCCCTTACATTGGTGGTCAGTGCAGAAGTGACCCCTTACATTGGTGGTCAGTGCAGAAGGGACCCCTTACATTGGTGGTCAGTGTAGATGTAACCCCTTACATTGGTGGTCAGTGTAGAAGTGACCCCTTACATTGGTGGTCAGTGCAGAAGGGACCCCTTACATTGGTGGTCAGTGCAGAAGTGACCCCTTACATTGGTGGGCAGTGTAGAAGGGACCCCTTACATTGGTGGTCAGTGCAGAAGTGACCCCTTACATTGGTGGTCAGTGTAGAAGTGACCCCTTACATTGGTGGGCAGTGTAGAAGTGACCCCTTACATTGGTGGGCAGTGTAGAAGTGACCCCTTACATTGGTGGTCAGTGTAGAAGGAGATCAATCTACCATTCCTCATTTCTCAGGAAATCCCTAGGGACCTCTTGATGAACCCTGAGGTTTCTGTGGCACCAGGCTGCTTGAGGAGGTCTGGTGTAGAGAATGGACAGCGTGTGAAGTGAGCTACAATTGCTGCTGTTGCTGAAGGTCGGCGGACCTGAAAACATGGCGTGGCCACCAGCTTGCTTTGCAATGATGCCAAGGACTGCTTGCCAACACTTTACTAAAACTAGAAGATCTACAACATGGGGCAGAGGAACATTGGACAACCTGTTGGGTGGCATTCTGCCAACAAATCTGCTAAGGCTCTGGACTTTGCAGGCTTTGCAACCCAGTTGACGTGAAGGAACCCTCATAACGACCCTCCCAGGGGACCCTTGCTAATATCTTACAGTGGGGTTCGTTTTATGGGCACTGGGAAGAATGCTTCTTCCATTTGTGACCGGTGGGCAGAATTCAGCCCCAGGCCGGCCCATGCATGGAGCAAATTTCTTTCCTGCAAAGAAAGCGTTGATGCGGGAATCCCTCCTGTTGGGCCATTGTCTTCTGCCGCTGGGGGCAGCCGCCCCGGCCAGGAGGAGACAGGGATTATCGCTAGCAGCTATAGCAGCCGCTTGTGATAATCGCAATATGGCAGGCTGGTTGCACCCAAGTTGATGGATCCATCAATTCCATGCCCATTTATGCTTAGAATCTCGGCCGCTTCCTGCTGAACCATCCGAGATTCGAATCGCGTATGGCCAGCCTTAGGGTACATTCACCCTGTGTGCGATCAGCTGCCAGGACCTCGCTGGGGCTTATGCAGCCAGCCCAGCCCCCATACAGTTAGAACACACTGAGGGAACACAGTTATCCCTTAGAGCGCCCCCTGCAGGTTAACCCCCTTCAGTACCAATGGCATTTGCACAGTAATCAGTGCATTTTCATAGCACTGATCGCTGTATAAATGCCAATGTTCCAAAAAAAGTGTCAAAATGGTCCGACATGTCCGCCGCAATATCGCTAAAAATCGCAGATCGCCGTCATTTCTAGTAAAATATAAAAAAAAAATAAAAACCCCAGAAATGAATTCTCATCATTGGTAAAACGCGGCAACTTTTGCACAAACCAATCAATAAACGCCGATTGCTATTTTTTTTTTTTTTTACCAAAAATATGAGGAAGAATAAAAATCGGCCAAAACCGATGAAAAAAAACGTTTTTTTATTTTTTTTTTGGATTTGTATTTTAGCAAAAAGTAAGAAAAATTGTTTTTTTTTTTTGCAAAATTGTCGCTCTGTTTTTGTTTATAGCGGCGATCAGAAATGACGCAGAGGGGATCAAATACCACCAAAAAAATGCTCTATTTGTGGGGAAAAAAGGACGCAAATTTTGTTTGGGTACAACGTCGCACGACCACGCAACTGTCAGTTAAAGCGACGCAGCGCCGGATCGCAAAAAGTGCTCTGGTCCTGAAGGGGGAAATCCTTCCGGGGCTGAAGTGGTTAAGGAAGCCCTAGCAACCTCTGGAGCAGGGGTAGGGAACCTGCGGCTCTCCAGCTGTTGTAGAACTACATTTCCCATGAGGCATTGCAAGGCTGATGGATACAATTACTCCCAGAAGCATGATGGGAAATGTAGTTCTACAACAGCTGGAGAGCCGCAGGTTCCCTACCCCTGCCCTGGAGGAACCCGAAGGATCCACGGAACCCTGGCTGAGGAAGTCTGTGCTGGAACATCCTCCATACACGATTGCATTGTTACTCTTTACACTGAATTTGCGTCACGCCAATTGCCCCGTATCAATCACTGATAGTGAAACATTTTATGCTCCATGCTTGGAAACGTTGGGAAGCTGATGACCCCTTATGAGAAGCAGCTGATAACTAAGAGCTTTATTTTGGATCTGGTGGGAAAAAGTTTACATTTTATTAGTAATTTTATCTGTTTTGTGCCAAATACTCGCCTTCTGCCACACTGACTCCGGATCTACAGGGTGGGCCATTTATATGGATACACCTTAATAAAATGGGAATGGTTGGTGATATTAACTTCCTGTTTGTGGCACATTAGTATATGTGAGGGGGGAAACTTTTCAAGATGGGGGGTGACCATGGCGGCCATTTTGAAGTCGGCCATTTTGCATCCAACTTTATTCTTTCATGAGTTATTTACAAGTTTCTGACCACTTCTAAAATGTGTTCAATGTGCTGCCCATTGTGTTGGATTGTCAATGCAACCCTCTTCTCCCACTCTTCACGCACTGATAGCAACACCGCAGGAGAAATGCTAGCACAGGCTTCAGTATCCGTAGTTTCAGGTGCTGCACATCTCGTATCTTCACAGCATAGACAATCGCCTTCAGATGACCCCAAAGATAAAAGTCTAAGGGGGTCAGATCGGGAGACCTTGGGGGCCATTCAACTGGCCCACGACGACCAATCCACTTTCCAGGAAACTGTTCATCTAGGAATGCTCGGACCTGACACCCATAATGTGGTGGTGCACCATCTTGCTGGAAAAACTCAGGGAACGTGCCAGCTTCAGTGCATAAAGAGGGAAACACATCATCATGTAGCAATTTCGCATATCCAGTTGAATGGCCCCCAAGGTCTCCCGATCTGACCCCCTTAGACTTTTATCTTTGGGGTCATCTGAAGGCAATTGTCTATGCTGTGAAGATACGAGATGTGCAGCACCTGAAACTACGGATACTGGAAGCCTGTGCTAGCATTTCTCCTGCGGTGTTGCTATCAGTGTGTGAAGAGTGGGAGAAGAGGGCTGCATTGACAATCCAACACAATGGGCAGCACATTGAACACATTTTATAAGTGGTCAGAAACTTGTAAATAACTCATGAAATAATAAAGTTACGTTAAAACCAAGCATACCATTGTTTTTCTTGTGAAATTCCCAATAAGTTTGATGTGTCACATGACCCTCTTCCTATTGAAAAAACAAAAGTTGGATTCAAATGGGCTGACTTCAAAATGGCCGCCATGGTCACCACCCATCTTGAAAAGTTTCCCCCCTCACATATACTAATGTGCCACAAACAGGAAGTTAATATCACCAACCATTCCCATTTTATTAAGGTGTATCCATATAAATGGCCCACCCTGTATAATGATACATCAGGAGACATTTATATAAGTATATTACATGGAGTACAAAGGACACATTTACGATTGTATATACGTCATAATGTTATATTTTTAAAAACCTTGACATCAATACTCATTATAATAACAAACGAGCAATAAAAACATTCTAACGAACAAAGGTGATAAGATTAGATAGTAACAGTGGAGAACGTCGTCTACGTATCTAGGCCATAAGATTAGATAGTAACAGTGGAGTACGTCGTCTACGTATCTAGGCCATGCCGCCTGTGTATCTGGAGGAACAAGGGACGCAATCTTACTTAAAGTTACTTTTCATAGTGGAATCCCGGAACAAAATAAGACTTGCAGCTTGCTGGAAAATAATTCCCAGCAGATGGCCACATCGCTAATGGTGCAAATTATTGTAAAGGCCGATTAGAATCATCAAAATATCTTATACTGTTTAAAACACGGAGGAACAAAAATAACAGCCTAGAATGTTATACATTGGAAGAAAGGAATACTAAGCAAATGTTACTTTTGTTTGATTCCAGTAGCAGGCGGGAATCAGATTTCTGTCCAATTTAACAAAGAATTCTCCCGTGTAAAATTCTTCATACTAAACTAATTGTTCTGTGCGTTATACACAGCAATACACTCACCGGCCACTTTATTAGGTCCCCCTTGCTAGCAGTTAGTTGGACCCCCTTTATTAGGTCCCCCTTGCTAGTAGTGGGTTGGACGCCCTTTATTAGGTCCCCCTTGCTAGTAGTGGGTTGGACGCCCTTTACTAGGTCCCCCTTGCTAGTAGCGAGTTGGACCCCCTTTATTAGGTTCCCGTTCCTAGTAGCTTGTTGGACCCCCTTTATTAGGTCCCCCTTGCTAGTAGCGGGTTGGACCCACTTTATTAGGTCCCCCTTGCTAGTAGTGGGTTGGACCCCCTTTATTAGGTCCCCCTTGCTAGTAGTGGGTTGGACGCCCTTTATTAGGTCCCCCTTGCTAGTAGTGGGTTGGACGCCCTTTACTAGGTCCCCCTTGCTAGTAGCGAGTTGGACCCCCTTTATTAGGTTCCCGTTCCTAGTAGCTTGTTGGACCCCCTTTATTAGGTCCCCCTTGCTAGTAGCGGGTTGGACCCACTTTATTAGGTCCCCCTTGCTAGTAGTGGGTTGGACCCCCTTTATTAGGTCCCCCTTGCTAGTAGTGGGTTGGACGCCCTTTATTAGGTCCCCCTTGCTAGTAGTGGGTTGGACGCCCTTTACTAGGTCCCCCTTGCTAGTAGCGAGTTGGACCCCCTTTATTAGGTTCCCCTTCCTAGTAGCGGGTTGGACCCCCTTTATTAGGTGCACCTTGCTAGTAGCGGGTTGAACCCCCTTTATTAGGTGCACCTTGCTAGTAGCTTGTTGGACCCCCTTTATTAGGTGCACCTTGCTAGTAGCATGTTGGACCCCCTTTATTAGGTGCACCTTGCTAGTAGCTTGTTGGACCCCCTTTATTAGGTGCACCTTGCTAGTAGCGGGTTGGACCCCCTTTATTAGGTCCCCCTTGCTAGTAGCGGGTTGGACCCCCTTTATTAGGTACCCCTTGCTAGTAGCGGGTTGGACCCCCTTTATTAGGTCCCCTTTGCTAGTAGTGGGTTGGACCCCCTTTATTAGGTCCCCTTTGCTAGTAGCGGGTTGGACCCCCTTTATTAGGCCCCCCTTGCTAGTAGTGGGTTGGACCCCCTTTATTAGGCCCCCTTTGCTAGTAGCTTGTTGGACCCCCTTTATTTGGTGCACCTTGCTAGTAGCGGGTTGGACCCCCTTTATTAGGTTCCCCTTCCTAGTAGCTTGTTGGACCCCCTTATTAGGTGCACCTTGCTAGTAGCGGGTTGGACGCCCTTTATTAGGCCCCCCTTGCTACTAGTGGGTTGAACCCCCTTTATTAGGTCACCCTTGCTAGTAGTGGGTTGGACCCCCTTTATTAGGTCCCCCTTGCTAGTAGTGGGTTGGACCCCCTTTATTAGGTCCCCCTTGCTAGTAGTGGGTTGGACCCCCTTTACTAGGTCCCCCTTGCTAGTAGCAAGTTGGACCCCCTTTATTAGGTTCCCCTTCCTAGTAGCGGGTTGGACCGCCTTTATTAGGTGCACCTTGCTAGTAGCGGGTTGGACCCCCTTTATTAGGTGCACCTTGCTAGTAGTGGGTTGGACCCCCTTTATTAGGCCCCCTTTGCTAATAGCTTGTTGGACCCCCTTTATTAGGTGCACCTTGCTAGTAGCGGGTTGGACCCCTTTATTAGGCCCCCCTTGCTACTAGTGGGTTGGACCCCCTTTATTAGGTCCCCCTTGCTAGTAGCGGGTTGGACCCCCTTTATTAGGTCCCCCTTGCTAGTAGCATGTTGGACTCCCTTTATTTGGCCCCCCTTGCAAGTAGCGGGTTGGACCCCCTTTATTAGGTCCCCCTTCCTAGTAGCTTGTTGGACCCCCTTTATTAGGTCCCCCTTGCTAGTAGCGGGTTGGACCCCCTTTGGCCTTCATTCTTGGTGGCAGAGATACAACAAGGAAACATTCCTCAGAGATTTCCCTCCATAGTGACAATGATGACATCACACAGTGACAATGATGACATCACACAGTGGCTGGAGATTTCCCGGCTGCACATCCATGATGCCGGTCTCCCATTCCACCGCATCCCAAAGGGTCTCTATTGGATGAGATGTGGGGAGTGTGGAGCCCATTGGAGTGCAGGGACCTCATTGTCCAGTGGTGAGATGATTTGTGCTCTGTGATTGGTGCTTTGTCTGCTGGGAGGAGCCATCAGAAGATGGGGGCACTGCAGTCATAAAGGGGGGGGACATGGTCAGCAACAATACTCAGGTAGGCCGTGGCCCCTAAACCTAAGGGGGCCCAAAGTGTGCCCATCCCCCACACCATTACACCCCCACCCCCAGCCTGAACCGGGGATACAAGGCAGGGGGGGTCCAAACACCAAATTCTGACCCCCCCCCCCCATCTGAATGTCGAAGCTGAAATGCGGACTCCTCAGACCCGGCAACGTTTCTCCAATCTTCTATGGTCCAATGTTGGTGATCCGGTGCCAACTGTACCCTCAGTTTCCTGTTCTAAGCTGACGGCACCCGGTGTGGTCTTCTGCTGCTGTAGCCCATCTGCTTCAAGTTTGGATGTGTTGAGCGGTCAGAGATTCTGCGCACCTTGGGTGTAACGAGGGTCTGCCCATCCCCCTCTGACCTCAACAAGACATTTTCCTCCACACAACCGCCGCTCACTGGATATTTTCTCTCCCCCCCCCCCATTCTCTGTAAACCCGAAGGATGTCGGTGCGTGAAAATCCCAGAAATCCTCAGACCGGCCCGTCTGCCAACCAACCACCGCGCCCACGTTCAAAGCCACTTCAATGCCCTTTCTTCCCCATTCTGACGCAGCAAGTCGTCTTCACCGCGTTTAGATGCCTAAAAGCATTGAGTTGCTGCCGTGTGATTGGCTGATTAGCGATTTGTGTTACCGAGCAACTGGACAGGTGTGCCTAATAAAGTGGCCGGTGAGTGTACAAAAATCGTTCCTTCTGGGCGACCGCGACCAACGCTTTGCTTCAGCGGCGCCCACGTCCATTTTATATTTCAATCGTTTCCTTCAGTGGGCGGTCCTTATTTTCTAGGAAATCTCTCGGCTCTTTTAAGACAGGAGAGAAAGTTTAGTTTGGGTTCAAGCCCAAGAATGGAATTACGGTTGACCCCCCCACCCCCCTAAGGTTAAAACAAATGTTAATGCCTAAGCACAATTTTGCAACCTTGACCTGTGGACTGCACCACGTTTTTTGTTTTTTTTTCTGGGACAAATTGAGCTTTCATTTGGCGGTAAATGGTAACGGATATCTCCAGCCATAGGCGTGGAAGGTGTGCCTGGGCACACCCTACTCACCCTGTATTGGGCAGATTCCCCCTGCTGCCTGGCTGCAGAGAAAGAGACGGAGGAATCTCTCTCCTCAGTCCCTTTCTCTGTCTCAAAAGTGAGGCATCAGGGGTCTTTTTTAGACCCCCGATATTTCACCAAAGCCCCGCCCCCCCCCCAGCAGGGCTTCTAAATGAAATTGTAAAAAAAAAATAATAATAAAATATAATATTGTAAAAAATGATAAAAAAACGAAATTGTAAAAAATAATAAAAAAACTAAATTGTAAAATGTAATAAAAAAAAACTAAATTGTAAAATATAATAAAAAAACTAAATTGTAAAATATAATTTAAAAAAACAAGATTGTAAAAAATAATAAAAAAACAAGATTGTAAAAAACAATAAAAAACAAAATTGTAAAAAATAATAAAAAAAAACTAAATTGTAAAATATAATTTAAAAAAACAAGATTGTAAAAAATAATAAAAAAATTGTAAAAAAAATAATAAAAAAACGAAATTGTAAAAAATAATAAAAAAAACAAAATTGTAAAAAAATAAATACAATATAATAAAAATAAACTACTGACAGTGTGCTCTACTCTTCTGATGTATATACACACCTCATGTGTGTTTGCGCTTTGTAATGCAATAGGCTGCACACACCTTATGGCTCCAGTTATTTTTTTATTATCTAAGGAAAACTGCCCCAAAATAGTAAAAAATGTATATTTTTGTAATTTAGCTGTATATTTCTTGTTACGACCACAACCTATCACCAAAGGACAACCTAAGATAAATTCTCTTTCTCCTGACGATGGCAGCGATACCCCATCTGCGTGCGTTAATTGGTGTTTGCACCTGGAGTACCGCCCAGAAACAAAAGTGCGCATTTTGCTACTTTTTTTTTGTATCCTACCTAAAACACCGATTATTGATTGGTTTGCGCAAAAGTTGCCGCGTTTACGGATGATGAGAATTAATTTCTGGGGTTTTTATTTTTTACTGGTAATGGCGGCGATCTGCGATTTTTAGCGGCACTGCGATATTGCAGCGGACATGTCGGACCATTTTGACACTTTTTTGGGACCATTGGCATTTATACAGCGATCAGTGCTATAAAAATGCACTGATTACTGTGTAAATGCCATTGGCAGTGAAGGGGTTAACCTGCAGGGGGCGCTCTAAGGGTTAATTGTGTTCCCTCAGTGTGTTCTAACTGTATGGGGGCTGGGCTGGCAGGGGGAGGGGAGTGATCACCGCTCCCATATACAGGAAGCCCTTCCCCCTCTGTCAGAACGGAGATCCGTGTTTACTTACACCGACCCCCCGTTCTCTCACTGCGGGGGGGGGGGGCACCGTGGGTAGCTGGGGGAGATCGAGTCCGTGGCCCCCTCCCCCGGAACACAGTGAGCGCGCGTGCACTCACAATACTCGTTATCGCGGCGGCTGTCAGGTGACGGCGGTTTGCGATGACGAGATGACGTCACGCGGCGGCGGGCGGTCGGCAGGTGGTTAATGACGCGCTGCAGTTAATTTACTTGAAATTGTGAATTGCTGTGGAGCAAACGTCAGCAAAATCTGAATTAATAAAGTTATTATCGCCTGTAAACATTTTTAAATCTTCATTTCCTGTAGGAAGGAAATAAAATTATGTATGCATGGCTATTTTGGTGTTTCATATATATATTACTATATTTAGTTGGTGTAAAATCTTACCACCATGATGCAACTGTAATGATTGTAGTATTTATCAAAAATATATATAAATACAGTATTTCACAAAAGTAAGTACACCCCTCCCATCATGTGACAACACTGAAGAGCTGACACTTTGCTACAATGTAAAGTAGTGAGTGTACAGCTTGTATAACAGTGTAAATTTACTGTCCCCTCAAATAACTCAACACACAGCCATTAATGTCTAAACCGCTGGCAACAAAAGTGAGTACACCCCTAAGTGAAAATGTCCAAATTGGGCCCAGTTAGCCATTTTCCCTCCCCAGTGTCTCGTGACTCGTTAGTGTTACAAGGGCTCAGGTGTGAATGGGGAGCAGGTGTGTTAAATTTGGCGATATCGCTCTTACTGGTCACTGGAAGTCCAACATGGCCCCTCATGGCAAAGAACTCTCTGAGGATCTGAAAATAAAGAATTGTTGGTCAACATAAAGATGGCCTAGACTATAAGAAGATTGCCAAGACCCTGAAACTGAGCTGCAGCACGGTGGCCAAGACCATACAGCAGTTTAACAGGAGAGGTTCCACTCAGAACAGCGCCTCACCATGGTCGACCAAAGAAGTTGAGTGCAGTGCTCAGCGACATATCCAGAGGTTGTCTTTGGGAAATAGACGTATGAGTGCTGCCTGCATTGCTGCAGAGGATGAAGGGGTGGGGGGTCAGTCTGTCAGTGCTCAGACCATACGCCGCACACTGCTTCATATTGGTCTGCATGGCTGTCATCCCAGAAGGAAGCCTCTTCTAAAGATGATGCACAAGAAAGCCTGCAAACAGTTTGCTGAAGACAAGCAGACTAAGGACACGGATTACTGGAACCATGTCCTGTGGTCTGATGAGACCAAGATAAACTTATTTGGTTCAGATGGTGTCAGGCGTGTGTGGCGGCAACCAGGTGAGGAGTACAAAGACAAGTGTGTCTTGCCTACAGTCAAGCATGGTGGTGGGAGTGTCATGGTCTGGGGCTGCATGAGTGCTGCTGGCACTGGGGAGCTACAGTTCATTGAGGGAACCATGAATGCCAACATGTACTGTGACCTACTGAAGCAGAGCATGATCCCCTGCCTTCAGAGACTGGGCCGCAGGGCAGTATTCCAACATAACGACCCCAAACACCTCCAAGATGACCACTGCCTTGCTAAAGAAGCTGAGGGTAAAGGTGATGGACTGGCCAAGCATCTCCAGACCTAAACCCTATTGAGCATCTGTGGGGCTCCTCAAATGGAAGGTGGAGGAGCGCAAGGTCTCTAACATCCACCAGCTCTGTGATGTCATCATGGAGGAGGGGAAGAGGACTCCAGTGCCAACCTGTGAAGCTCTGGTGAACTCCATGCCCAAGAGGGTTAAGGCAGTGCTGGAAAATAATGGTGGCCACACAAAATATTGACACTTTGGGCCCAATTTGGACATTTTCACTTAGGGGTGTACTCACTTTTGTTGCCAGCGGTTTAGACATTATTGGCTGTGTGTTGAGTTATTTTGAGGGGACAGCAAATTTACACTGTTATACAAGCTGTACACTCACTACTTTA
>BLSH010288549.1:54019-77103 GCA_018402905.1 Glandirana rugosa
CCCCCCACCCTAGGCACCGTCGTCACCACCCCTGTCCCGACCCTACCCCTCCCCACCACTGCTGCCACGGATCCCACCCCCCTCACCGCCACCGCTGCCACTCATCCCATTCCATTCCCCCATCACTACCACCACCACTCGATACCACTCATCCCAGCCCCATGCTGCAGGGGGCCAATGCCTCACCCCTGTACACCTGGATAGGAGGAGTGGCATATAGAGTAACCAATCCCCTCCATTTTCCTCCTGCAGTCACTGAAAGCAGACTTCTCCTCTCCCTCCATTCAGCGGTTGCAGGAAGAAAATTGAGGGGATTCCTCTATATGCCTCCCCTCCTATCCAGGTGTACAGGGGTGACACATGGGCCCCCTGCAGCATGGGGCTGGGTCGCCCCGGGGGTCAGAGGGGCCCTTCTTGGTTTCTTTCATGGTGGCCCTGAAGGTTCTATTTACGCCTCTGCCTCCGAAGGTAGATTTTGTCTTCATTTTGTACTACAAATATTCAAAGATTGTTCCTGAGACTTTGATTACATCTACATTATCTGTTACAAGTTCTCTTTTGGAA
The DNA here is from genome assembly GCA_018402905.1 of Glandirana rugosa. NCBI lineage: Eukaryota > Metazoa > Chordata > Amphibia > Anura > Ranidae > Glandirana > Glandirana rugosa. The sequence goes on from BLSH010288549.1 coordinate 54,584, forward strand.
TATACTGTGACCATACAATATGGTCAACACACTATATTTTTTTTTTGTTGCTCTTATTGTATATATTCCTTCGCCAATATCTTGATAATGATCAATAAATTATTTATGCTTCACATATATGTTCCAGTATAAACTATACAAAGAAGGAGTGGGGTGAGCATGGTCAAGCTAAGTAGTTCACGGGGGTGACTAATAGGAGACCTTGTCACTTTGCCCTGTATAGATAAAGCAACAGAGTCTATTTAATGGAAAGCTTTACCAACAACAAATTATTTTGACAAGAAGCAGTTTCATAATTATAAAAATAACCTTTATATCGATGACTAGATGAATGTGTTGGGGAAAAACAGTTGCTGTGGCCATTTGAAATATTTACCAACAGCATCCAAGCTTAGTGCTCCAAACTCCATGGAGCTTCTTGCTACAGGACTGGAGATAAAACAAAGAGGCATCACAGCTGCTGATTACATTGGCAGTGAGATTTTAAAAATAAAAAAAGGCTTTCTAAAGTCTATCAACACTTCCCAGCCACGTGCAGGCCTGGCAGCATACTGAACCAGTTCCTGGAAACAAAAGATAGTCATTTATTTTTTGCTGGCAGTCCATTCCCTGTATTTTTTTTATCCAACATACAGTTATCCTTCAAATATAAATACAAACAGGTTAAATGAAGTCGTGCATCTTATTTTTCTGGAAAAAACACATTTCTCACAATTTTTACCCATGCAATTTTATGTATTGACAGAAACAACTTTTTTATTTTTAAGGGATGGTATGAAATGTCAATCTTTTTATCTTACTGCAGTTAATCTAGGCCAGCAAGTTTTAGAGTTATGATTGTTTTTTTTTTTAGCCTTTACCCATATTGAGAGCTATTTAGTATCCTGTTGATATGGTAGCTATTAAATTAGTTCAGGCAGCAGGTGGGCACTAAAACAAATGGAATTCAACAGCTGATCAGAGTATAATGTTGATCTTGTAATGGAACATGAGTTCTGTTTTTTTGACCTGGAATGCTTCAGTTCAATCAGAAACAGTCTGATTATTATAAAGGAATATCCGTGTTCCTTATCAACATATACTTGTGAAATCAATGAGTGAATAAAATGTAAAGATTACTTTAACTACATATTTGCAAGTTATTATAAACATATTTAAAGTGATACTAAAGTCTCTTTTTTTTCTTTAAAAATAATAAATATGTTATACTTATCTGCTCTGTGCAGTTGGTTTTGCACAGAAAAGCCCAGATCCTCCTCTTCTTGGGTCGCTAGTTAGCGCTCCTGACCTCTCCCTCCTGCAGAGTGCCCCCACTGCAAGCAGCTTGCTATGGGGGTGTCAGGACAGAGCCACAGCTCCGTGTGTTCATTAGGCCCTCATTATCTCTCTCCTGATTGGCTAACTTGCTTTGATTGACAGCAGCAAGAGCTAAGTATTGGGGCTGAGGGGGGGGCTGCTACACACAGAAGGTTTTTTATCGTAATGCATAGAATGCATTACAATAAAAAATATTCTGCCTTAACAACCTCTTTAAGGCTCCTTTCACACTGAGGTGCTTTACAGATGCTATTTAGTTAAAAATAGCGTCTGTAAAGCTCCTCAAAACCCCCCTAATCCCCCCCCAATGTGAAAGCCCTGAGTGCTTTCACACTGGGGTGGTGCGCTTGTGGGACGTTACAAAAATTCCTGCAAGCAGCATCTTTGGGGCGGTGAGGGGAGCGGTGTATATACCGCTCCTCTACCGCTCCTCTACCTCCCCTGCCATTGAAATCAATGGCAAACGTTTCTGAAGCGGCTGCACACCGCCTCGGTAGTGCAGAGCACCGGCAATTTTAACACAGTTTTAACCCCTTGTGGGGGGTTAAAAGCACCGCGCTCCTGCCTGCATAGCAGAGCCATATCGTTGGTAAAACTCCGCTAAAATTAGCGGGGTTTTACCGCGGCTACCGCATCAGTGTGAAAGTAGCCTAAGGCTGAACTACAGGCAGGTGCAATAGCACACATTGCAACTATACATTTATTAATGCCATAATTGCTTGAGCTGTTTATAGCCGTATTAGTGCACTTGTAACAAAAACAATTGAGTACTGTCCGTGATACTTTATTTATTTGCAATAACATCCACATTTTCAGGACAAGTTTTTGGGGTGTATAAAACCAACATTAAGTTGCGCAAGAAAGTGTCACCATAAATGTAATCAAAGAAATATCTCAGTGATAGCTGCACTCACAATATGCATCCATATAAAGTGCATAAATGCATAACAAAGCATCCAATCAAGTGAAGGATCTATAAAAAAACACCAATCGTATGTGCAAATATTAGTACATTAAGAAAAATGTGTATATGATCCAATAAAGTCCATCAGAAGAAGAAAAGTGCTCTTGTGCAGAAAGTTCATTAATACACATAAGTGTTAGCAAAATTCCATGCTCCAGCATGAGTGAAAAAATTCTTCACGTCCAGAAAGTGCATACCCCACTCACAAGCCGCTTACCAGCTACTATGACTCCAAGATGGGAGTCTGGCTGCACCTTATCCCAATAACCCCATGGGATGGATGGATATTGTGAGCTGAGGTTCCAAGATGGATTGTCACATACCAAGAGGGTCATCAATAGGCTCAGTGAGAGGGAATGACAAGGAGGAACTCATAGTGTAGTAATTCAAAGTTCAAGGCTTTTAATGAAGGTTAAAACTACTTAAAAACAGGCAGGAATAAATGCAGTCATTCACAAGCAGGCACCCCAAGTAGGTGCAATAAGGTCACCGCTGTAGCTCCCTGTAGCGGCCGACGCGTTTCATTCAAACGAAAATTATCAAGGGATGCAGTAGTATTGTGATATACCCCAAAACAATAATTTCACGTTTTTCAGTCTACAAATTCTGATATGTCTGCATTCATTTTCTTTTTTTAATGCTTTTTAAAAAAATTTCACCAGGTGAAAGGGCCAGTGACACACTTTCAGTCTTAGGGAGACGGTACTCTATGGAAGAGCATCACCCTTTGACGGCAACATTGCCAATCTGGGGGGAGGGTAGGAATGCACTAGAAAATTATATGGACTTGGCAAAAATTCAAAGTTGAACACTTTTTAAGCAGTTACAGCAACATTTTTGTTTCTTTTCCTTCTGGGATAAAAGTTTGAACCAAATGAATAAAAGTTAACCAATGTAAGCACCCCTTTAAGTGTTAAACAAGGTTCGTCTCAACCCTCTAACTGCCACTTTTGCTGGACTACTTAGTCTGTTACAGGAAGTTGAAAAATACATACCGGCAGGAATAACAGGTGAAAATAAAGAAAAAAAAAACTAAAAAAGAAAACTAATGCACACATCAGTTATTATTATTATTAATTATTCAAATTCCTTAGGGAATTCTGCATTTTAACTATTTTAATGCCAACATTACTTGTTGAGGAGAACAGTCAATCCAGTCCGCTAGCTGTGCACTGGGAGACCTGTCCCCTCAATGCCCACCACACTGGTTCTGCAGGGTGTAACTATGTGATGTAACTCTGCAGACTCCTCTACCTTGTGCTGTTGGAGAAGACCCTGCTGGAGAATCATGGTGATAATCTGAATTTGATTTAAAAAATATTTAAAATATTTAATGTACTGCTTATACACCCAGAATTGTTTACAGAAGATAAACAAACATGACTTGCTGCTAGGGATAAGTAAATCTGCCTGTGCTTGGTTCACAAACAGTTTTACATGGCATAGCCTGGCATGGAAAGCTAGGTGATTATCCCCCAACAAATGCTACCAGCAAACACATGTTAACAGTGAACCTCAACCTCATCCTTACTTGCTGCAATGATACAGCACTGGATCTGTGATTATTTTGCATGCATACATATTTTCTATGTTTAATTTGCTTCAATGACCCCCCTAGTATGTTTCCCATTCTACCCCCAGGCCCCATAGTAGCCACATTGGCTATAGTTGCTACACTGATGCAGCATTGACTCCCTAGGGAGCTACTGTATTGTTGGGATCCTCTTACTGCCAGTGCACTTATTTACTGTATCCAAAAAGGGCAACGCTCCACCAATCTTGCCTAAAGAAATTGGTTGCTCAGTGTTCAGGGGAGAAATGATTAGGGACTACAGGATATCTCTAAATTAGCAGCACAATGTTACCTCTGCTCAAAAGAAGTAACTGAAGCCCCTCCCACACACCTGGGGCGTGCCTTTAAGCTGAGACCAGCAATTTCCAATAGTGTACCTTTAAAGCAATATTAATACCAAAACCAAAAAATGTAATATATTTCAGCTTACCAATCATTACATGTGATCGCTGTATCAGTTTTCTTTCCTTTGGCTTTTTTTTCCCTATTTACACCTGGTGATCTGACCAGTAACACACCTCCTGTATTAGTGAGACACAACTCTGGAGGAATTAGCACAGGAGGCACAGCACACAGCAGCATTGTCAGTCTGGGGGGGGGGGGGCGGTGTGTTAAATGTATTAGCAGATTTAGAACCGCTAACAAATTGATGTCATTTTATTATAAAGGTTTTGCGTGAATAAATAAAAGCTGATCATTTTAGTCACCCCTGACAGTGTTAAGTGGTTTGCACCATCAGTGTAAACTAATACATTCTGCTGCAGTGTTTGTGCTGTGAAAAACAAGAGACTTGCTGGCCGGATTACCAGATGAAAATAGAAGAAAGAAAGTCTAAAAAGAAACAAATGCAGCCATCACATCTAAAAATTGGTAAGCTGCAATATAATAAATGTTTATTTTTGGGTTTAATACTGCTTTGAGCTGGGACCAACAATCTTCAATAGCGTTAAGAAAGGAAACACGAAATGGCGCTGTCTATGTAATGTATAACCTTTACAGAATTTTACGGACATTCACGGATTTTTATGAACTTTGTTTTAGATACTTAGCACTTTATACACTTTTCCCTTGGAGTCTTTCACGGTTTGAAGGGGTGGAGGAACCCCTCTGCTTGTGATATTAAGTGCACTATTTACGGATTTTTTACGGACTTTTACGGACAATTACGGACCAACAACCATAATCATTTATTAATCTCACACTACAAGCACATTGATACTTTGGGTCTATATTTATTACAGAAGATTTTTTATAGACACAAATTATTTATTAATTTAGCACAATAAGCACACTAGCACTTTGGTTTATAATTATCACAGAGATATTTTAAGTTTTCTTTCTATAAATCACGGATGAAAACAATACATTGAAACCACTGATTTTAATATAAGATCTACCCATTAACCTGATATGTTCATCCTGTTACACATTACATAGACAGCGCCATTTCCTGTTTCCTTTCTTATATCTATCACTTCCCTCTTGGAGGGAAGGTCCTGGAGGGCAGCAGTCTTACTTTTATCACCTTTTGTATTTGTTAGTGTTTTGTCCTAGCGTGGGAAATCATCTATATTTATTGTACTAAATCTTCAATAGCGTGCCTTTGAGCTGAAACCAGCAATGCACTTGAGGCGTTCCCTTTTATCAATCACCTTCTTCTCTTCCAGACCCTAGCACAAGGTTTCTCAACCAGGGTTCCGTGGAACCCTAGGGTTTCTCCAGAGGTTACTATGAGCAATTTCTGCCTCTCAGATAAGTTCCCACTAAAACCATTGATCTTTTTAGCTATCTGTAAGATGGTGGGTCTTCCCAATGACCACAAGAATAAAGAGCATTCTTCGCACTGACCATCACACTAATGTATCAAGAAATGTAGATATAGTAAGTTTTAGCGGGGGTTCCTTAAGGCCAGAACGATATTAAGGTTCCTCTCTGTTGAAAAGGTTGAGGAAGGCTGCCCTAGCATTTCTTCTCCTATGGATTTAGGAACAAGCACCAGAGGGTGAAGAGCCATTTAGCAGCACTTCCTCCCCAGGTCAGGCCTGCCAGGCCAAAGACTCTTTTAACATCACAGCCTTCCTAGGACAAGCCTGGAAAGCTAAAGACCCTTCTGAGATCCTTCAGGTCCTTAATAGAGGTTACCCAAATAATTATCTCCTTCCCTAGTCTGCATCACAGAAACAAACTTCCTAGTTATTGGTCAGGGTGAAATAGTCTTTTGTTGTAACTCATAACATTGTTTCTTATTGCTTTATCTTCGGGAGAACATTCCCCAGCAGCAGGCAGGAGAAAACAATATAGTTACATAGTTAGTAAGGTTGAAAAAAAGATGCAAGTCCATCTAGTCCAACCTATAAAAGGGGGAAAAAATATTATATAATGAAAAAACCCCAACAAAACAAGATCCAATTTGTTCCAGCAGGGGAAAAAAATCCTTCCTGATCCCTCGAGAGGCAATTGGATATTCTCTGGATCAACTTTACCTATAAATGTTAGTATCCAGTTATATTATGGACATTTAGGAGAGAATCCAGTCCTTTTTTAAAGCAATCTACTCAGCTGGCCAGAACCACCTCTGAAGGGAGTCTATTCCACATTTTCACAGCTCTTATTGTGAAGAAACCTTTCTGTATTTGGAGATTAAATATTTTTCCTCTAGATGTAAAGAGTGCCCCTCTGTCCTCTGTGATGACCTTAAAGTGAATAGCTCAACAGAAAGTTCAGTATATGGACCCCCTATGTATTTACATATGTTGATCACATACTGTATATCATAAATTCAGGTCCTCCGATCTTTCCTCATAGCTGAGCTCCTCCATGCCTCTTATTAGTTTGGTTGCCCTTCTCTGCACTTTCTCCAGTTCCCCGATATCCTTTTTGAGAACTGGTGCCCAAAACTGAACTGCATATTCCAGATGAGGTCTTACTAATGATTTGTTCAGGGGCAAAATATATCTCTCTCTCTGGAGTCTAGATCGCAGCTTGGCAATGCATGCTATTATTAAGCTTATGATTTAATAAAAAACCCAGTTTCTTCTCCACCATTGATCCCCCCAGTTGTACTCCCCCTAGAATGTATGACACATGTATATTCTGAGCCCCCAAGTGCATAACTTTACATTTATCCACATTAAACCTCATCTGCCACATAGTTGCCCAATTAAATAGTGCATTGAAGTCAGCTTGTAAGTTGAGACTTACCACTGCATAGCTTGGTGTCATCTGCAAACACTGAAATGCTACTTTTAATCCCAGACCCTACAGTATATCATTTATGAAGATATTAAAAAGTAAGACTCTAGCATTCGAAACTCAGGAGAAACCCAAAGAGAAAAAGTAAACAGATACATGTCCAGCCTAGCTGCATCACTTAAAGGAGTTGTAAAGTCTTGAGGTTTTTTACCCAAATGCATTCTATGCATTAAGGTGAAAAACCTTCTGTGCTGCAGCAGCCTCCAAGAGCCTCCCTTTTACCTATCTGAGCCTGATCATTCCAGCGTTGAGGACAAGCTCAGCAGCTCCAGCCGCTGTCTTGGGTCCTCATTGGATAAATTGGTAGCAGTAGGAGCCATTGGCTGTCAATCAAATCCAGTGGCACGGGAGCCGGGGGGGGTGGGGCCGAGTCCTGCTGTCTGTGTCAATGGATCCAGCAGCAGGACTCGGGTGCCCCAATGGAAAGCACCTTTCCGAGGGGGTACCCCCCTCACAGCACCAGAGTCACAAACCCGGAAGGATCCCCCAAGGGAAAATGTCAGCTCCCTCTGCGGGGACCGGGCGGACCTGTTGGAGCTTCGTTCTAAGGTAAATATTTCATGATGAGCTAGTATAGTGGTGCATATTAGCTCATTATGCCTTTGCCTTACAGGTTTTTTAACTTCAAAGCTCTAAGTTGCAACTGTTTTGAATTTTGAAGCATAATTTAGGTACCAGCTATTATGATAAATGATAGGCAAAATGTAACTTTCAAGTTGCAGGTGATTAGAAATCTGATTACTTTGGAATAATAAACCAAATCAATTCTTTGTTTGTTCGCATTTTCGAAAAGGACAAAATGAATATGTAACATTTATATGATGTCTTCGTCTTTTTCTATGAAAAGGCGGGATATAGTAATTAAAGAAAATAGGAAATGAACTTGATTCACCATTTCCCATTTGTAATTATCCTCTTGAAGTCCCTTTATAATTATATATTTTTTTCTTGTGCATTAGCATATTCAATCTAAATTGCTTAATTAGATAGTTTGTGCAAATTGCAGATGCATATAATCTTTATATCCATTTTGCAAAAAGAGCATTTCATACTGTAAAAGAGTTAGTAAAATTACATGTTGAAAATAGGCCCTATTGTTAATCGTAATGTACATGACGTTGTTAAAGGAAACCTATATTAAGAAAATATGCAGGCTGCCAACGCTGACCTCTTCTGAAAACAATGACTGGCTGTTATGATGCACCATGGTCTCAGCATTTGGATTCCCTGGCACAGAAGACGTATTGCTGATCAGAAGTTCCAGCATCACTCTGATGTTCCTGAGTTGCATATTTGTTTTGAATCAGTGGATCAGTATGACAACTTCACAGCTAGTATAAATATTGCACTCAAAGCTATTGACGACAGCTTACAAACATCTTTTACTTAGCATCACTATAGATGCTGATAGCTGATATTGTCAAGTCAAAACCAATATTCTGCCCATGAATTTCCTATGTTTTCTTGCATAGTTGCTTAGCCTTGTTTCTATGTCCTAAGCATGAAAAAATAAGAACTATGTTCGGGTTTAGGTGCAGAAAATGGCAGCAGGTGCTCTGCACTGATGAGTCAAAATGTGAAATATTTGGCTGTAGCAAAAGGCAGCTGGTTCATGAAGAACTTAAAGTGGAGTTCCACCCAAAAGTGGAACTTCCACTATTCGGTTTCCTCCCCCCCTCAGGTGTCACATTTGGTACCTTTCGGAGGGGAGGGGTGTTTTTGATAGGTGTCCTTTTCCACACATCCGGGAGCTCGGGCCGATGGCCACGGTCGTCAGCAGCCGGGCTTCCTCCTCCTCTTTCACTGCCACCAATGGGAAAGCACAGTGGCGGTTCGCACATGCGCAGTAGGGACCCGGCCGTGAAGCCGAATGGCTACATGTCAGGGTTCCCCTACCCTCGATGGCGGCAGCACTCGTCCACTGATCCGAAGATCGGTGGGCGGTGCCGACATCTCTGGACCCAAGGACAGGTAAGTGTCCTAAAGTTAAAAGTCAGCATCTACTGTATGTGTAGCTGCTGACTTTTCATTTTTAAAGGAGCGCTGGCAGCAGGCAGACCTCCGCTTTAAGAGTGGTACAATAATGAGTGTCTGCAGGCAACATCGAAGCATGGTTGAGGTTCCTTGCAAATTTCTGCAAATGGAGAAGGAGATTTGGTAAGGATCAATGCTGAGAAATACAGGGTGAGGCCATGCCACATGGTAATATGGTGGTCAGGGCCAGGTTTTCTAGAAAACAAGCACACTAATGGTGCAGGTGTGTGCTGGTTTCTTAGGAGAGACAGGATTATAAGTCAGTGTCCCACCCTCCCGAGGGGGTCAGTGTGTGTGTTGGGAGTAGAGAGAGGTGCACATCTACACCATGCTATCCAGTACAGGACAGACAGAGGCATGAGCCTGTGAGAGATAGAACAGCAGGGAGCTGCAGCATAAGAGCCTAGCTGTGAGAGGTACAGTGATTGGTGCATGAGCACTGAGATGTGTTTGATGGTCAGAAGGACCAAAGGTATTAAGTGTGAGCAGTAAAGCTGCAAAAAGAGGCAGGGGGCTGAATATTGTTCGTTTGATGTATTGCTGGTGAGAACTTCCTGTGTGGGAAGATTTCCGTTTGTAAACTTTTGCTTTCTTTTAACCACTTGTCTACTGGACACTTTTACCCCCTTCCTGCCCAGGCCAATTTTTAGCTTTCAGTGCTGTCACACTTTGAATGACAATTGCGCGGTCATGCAACATTGTAAATTTTTTATCCTTTTTTTACACAAATAGAGCTTTCTTTTGGTGGTATTTAATTACCACTGGGTTTTTTATTTTTGTTAAACTGATGAGGTGGCACTAATGGACACTGATAGGTGGCACTGATGAGGTGGCACAGGTGGGCACTGATGAGGAGGCACTTTAACACAAACCACTCTTCTTTTCTCTCCTCATCACGATGTCAACATGGAAAGGAAAGCCAATAACTGGCTTGTGTTTACTTCCGTGATCAGCTGTCACTGAACACAGCTGATCTTGAGGTTAAGGGGCGATGTGATGGGCCCTTTACCCCGATGTGTGATCCGCTGAGTCTGAAAAACTCAGTGATCACAGAGCGCAACCGCCCACATGCCACAGGGGGGTGTGGGCAGCATGATCATGGGAGGGCATCCATGTGCGCCCTCCCAGCAAATTAAGCCTGCACTGTAGTCGTCTTTCGGCTATAGCACGGGCAGGAAATGGTTAAATAAAAGTGGGCAGAAGAGCCCTGAAAATACACTTCTGGTGTGGTGTAAAATTACTGTTTTGCACTAACAATGAGCTACAAAACCCCCAACTTGTCACAATATATATATATATATATATATACTGTATATATAACATCCAATGGTTGCCACTGCACACATGTCACAGATAAAAAATGGACCCGGGTGCTCAGCAAAGACTGTAGAACATATAATGACACTCTAAATAAAAAACCTGGTTTGGCTCAACCATCCCGTAAAGAAATATTATGAACACAACTCACTGTATCCACTAGAAATGTTTATTAGTATCAAAAAGATAAACCAGCGTTAAAATCGGTACCATTCATACAGTAACAATCACACCATTAAAAGGCCATGTCCACCTCATATGCATATATATGTATGCATTTAGTTATGACCACAAGCATGGAATTGAGTGGGTTATTCCAACCCCCTGGCTCGTGTTGCCACTAGCGGGCAAGTATGCAGGGTCTACTGTATTGAACTAAAGTTTCTGCAAGAAGATATACGCATGTAGTCCAGCTACTGTGCTCTCTGGATTTGCTTAAAGGAGGTTCACATAGCTTGTGTTAGAAGAAAATTGATGATAGAGTAGCTAGGTATAATGAAGATTGCTGTAGTGGTCCAGAGGAGGTACAACATTCAGGATTCTGGGTATAGGTGATGCATGGTAGCCACCATAATGGCATGAAACTCAAATCTCTGAATTCCCTCCCTCACACTGTAAAGTTGTTAGATATTACACAGTCCCATAATGCCTCAAGCTACTAGTTCCAGTCCTAATTGGACTGATTGTAATCCAAAATGGTTGTGCACAAAGTAATGGAAAAGTCCCATATCCAGAGCAGAAATATAGGTATACTTATCAGGTCCTGTTGAGCATTGATATCCTTAGGATGAGAGAGCCATCTCTTGCAGGGTCTGCTATATCTTAGATTCCTTTAGAACCATAGGTTCGGGTCATAGTGATGAGGTGGACAATGGCTTAACCTGACTGGCTTTGCCGGTCTCTACCGGCTGCTTCAGAGGTTGAAGAGAGTCCCCTCTTTTCTCTCTCTTCAACCTCTAAAGAAGCATGTCTCTCTGCCAACTGCTCTGATCTAGCCTGTTTCTTTGCCAGCTGTTCTGGTCCAACTTGTCTCCATGCCAGCTGCTCTGTTCCAGCCTTTCTCTTTGCCAGGTGCTTGGATCCAGCCTGATTCTGTGCCACCTGTTCAGGTCCAGCCTGTGCCAGCTGTTCCAGTGCTGCCATCTAGACTATTCTTGTGCCCACTGCTCTAGCCCTGCCTGTCTCTGTGGCAATGGTTTCAGTTCAGCCTGTTGACAGGCTCCTGCCAATTTTCTCCTGTGTTTGTTCCTGCCCTGGCTACTGCTACTCCACATTTGGGTCTTTCAGCCCCCTTGTCTTTCTTTGCTACAATAACAACTCCCCATGTCTTCCTAAGTAGTACCATTCACCCCTGTGATTGACCTTGACTCTGCTTATTTTTTGTCCATCTTTGTTACAATGATTTTGCACCCTGACCCCACTACCCATGTCATGCACCCCATAAATTTTTTTGACGGCCAGCACCCTGACCTGCAGACTATCTGCCAGCTGCCCCCCAGACTGACTTTAAACATTTTCTACCTGCTGCCCAGTCTGATTCTATTAACTTCCTGCTTCCCAGCCTGACCTCTCATATCTCTGCTGCCTAGCCTGCCTGTGCAGACTCCCTGCTTCCTGCCTAGCCTGACTGTGCAGACTCTTCATCTGCCACCCAGCTTGGTCTCAATGATCTTTTGCTGAACTCCGCAAACTGTTCTACTGCCGCCCAGTTGATCTTCCATCTCCCACTCAGACTAATCCCACTGTTCCTTTGCCTGTTACCCAACCTGACTCTGACAACTCTCCACCTGCTGCCCAGCCTGACACCACCGATTCACCATCTGCTTTTGAGGTGGATATTTATTTAGAGAAGGGGTAGTGAGGTTTTTTGCAGTGAGAGATCTGTGCGGGAGGGTTACTTTGGGGGAGATTTTTGCTGGGGCAAGATCTTTACGTGGGGGTAAGAGGGATACATGCTTACTTGGTGGTTTCTTTGAGGTTGCATTTTCACTGCAGGATTGGGGATCTTGAGGGAGGTAGAGATTTTTGCTTTCGAGGTGGTGGGTGGGGTTTTCTTGAAGGGAGAGGGAGGTTTATTGGGGGTGTGTTGCTATTGGGTGAGAGGGTGAAATTTCTGCTGGGACAGATTGTTGATACTGTTTTCTGTGTCTGCTTCTTCCTACTTTAGTTATACTATGTTACCGTGTGAAGCTCAGCTTTGCAACAGGTTACAGACTTAAAGTACCTCTATTTAGAAAAAACACCCCCTTTGAGTGATCAATGTACATTGCAAGGCATTTAACAATTGCAGTTGCTGATTCCTACACTGAGAAAAATGATTCTGTTGGCTTGTAATTTTAACATACAATTGTTATCATTTTCAACAAATAAATAAATGTTAATTCATTTACTTTGATATTTTAAGTACCCTACTTTATTTTCATTAGTTCTTAAAAAGCACCTTTTACATTTACAAAAGAATGTATAATATTGAGTAATCTAGACAAAACTTTTAAGGTATGTGCATTCCATATTTTAATTGAGTTACATTTACCTAAAAAAATTATCTTTTCAATTGATTGCATTTGCGGTAAGCATGTTTGCCAAAGGAGCAACTACATAAGTTTTGATGCTGTAATTTTATGTGGCAATATGTAAGAATAAAATCCTAATCTCATATATATACAGCATGGTAACATGAAATATATACACACACACACAGACATGAGACAACACATTACAGGATCAATTCTAGGCTGGTTAGCCTGCCCCAAATAATGGAGTATGCACTATGTCAAAGGAGTATTAATCCTTATCTATGAATAAGTGGTGGATGTAATGAGGATATTGTCCCAAAGGCTCATAGTCTGGATAGAGTAGGTAAAAATTAAACTGCATCCCATGAAGCTCAACACGTTTCATAGTTTGAACCAATCATCAGGAGCGGGTGTCTTAGTTTCATCTACAAGTAAAAATAGTGAACAGGGAATCTCATATTCGATTTGAGCGGCAGGGAAAAATGAATTGATTGAATACAAGGGAGAGGAGTAACCAGTTCCTATTGCTTACTTTGCATAGGAATGAAAACACATGCTGTGTACATGTATATGTTACTGTTATGTTTATACATACTAGGTGTCAGGTTTTAAACCGGCCAATAAACATACAATATATCATTTTTACTCCATGTCTTGGTCCTTTCCATAATACAATAGTTGATGAAACTCCCCCCACTTTGTACCCCATGCTATTAAATTATAAAAAAACAATTATAAGTTTGTGCTGATTTTGTGCCACAAAAATGAATGTTTCAGCCGTTTTGGTTTTTGAGATATTGAAATTCAAATTCAGGTTATGTAACATCAAGCCCCACCCACTTTGCACCCAATGTTATTAAAATTTTAAAACAAAGAGAGCATTCGGTTGCACTGCATCTGTGCTGATTTGTGCTGCAAAAAGGAAAGTATGTGCTGGTTTGGTTTCAGAGATATTGCCATTATAGTTGATGAAGCCTCTTCCACTTTGCACCACATGTCATTACATTTAAATACAATTATATCATCTGTTTGTGCTGCATTTATTCTAATTTAAACCACAAAAACAAACTTTCTGTTTGTTCGGTTTTTGAGATATCGGACATTCAAAGTTAGATTATGTAACCTAAAGCCCCACCCGCTTTACACTATGTTATTACATGTTTCAAAAACAAATATATCATAAGTTTGTTCTGCATTTGTGCATCAAAAGCAAGCATATTGCTATAATGTATTTTTTCACATAGTACTCTCATTTTGTATCAGAAAGAATGATTATGGGACTAATTTCTATATTCATGCTACAACAGTCTGAATGAAGTACCACTATAGGTAAAATGTTTTTGTTCATTTTAGATAGTAAGGGAGGGTAAGGGAGGGTTATAACCCTTAACAATAATTTGTGTTCCATTGGGGAGGTTTACCTCCACTTCCTGTCTCATAGCCAAAACAGGTAGTGATAGGAAATCCTGCAAATTAAGGTTCCTCAGTGGGTAACCAGAACTAGTGTCCTCATTAGAAGATTTCCCCTCTATTACTGTTCTGGGGATGACCCCAAATGTGGGATTTTTTTTTACATTTATTTTTGATAAACAGATGTTCTAATCTAACTCCACTTTGTACAAAACTAAAAAAAAAAGTTTTGCATTTACTTATACTTGAATGTGGTTCTAAAGCTTTTTTTTGCATTAAAATAACAAACAAAATTGGGTACATCCCTCACATTTTTGTAAATATTTTATTATATCTTTTCATGTGACAACACTGAAGAAATTACACTTTGCTACAATGTAAAGTAGTGAGTGTACAGCTTGTATAGCAGTGTAAATTTGCTGTCCCCTAAAAATAACTCAACACACAGCCATTAATGTCTAAACCGCTGGCAAAAAAATGAGTATACCCCTAAGTGAAAACGTCCAAATTGGGCCCAGTTAGCCATTTTCCCTCCCCGATGTCATGTGACTCGTTAGTGTTACAAGGTCTCAGGTGTGAATGGGGAGCAGGTGTGTTAAATTTGGTGTTATCTCTCTCACTTTCTCATACTGGTCACTGGAAGTTTAACATGGCACCTCATGGCAAAGAACTCTCTCAGGATCTGAAAAAAAAACAATTGTTGCTCTACATAAAGATGGCCTAGGCTATAATAAGATTGCCAAGACCCTGAAACTGAGGTGCAGCACAGTGGCCAAGACCATACAGCGGTTTAACAGGTTTCTCTCAGAACAGGCCTCATGGTCAACCAAAGAAGTTGAGTGCATGTGCTCAGCGTCATATTCAGAGGTTGTGTTTGGGAAATAGACGTATGAGTGCTGTCAGTGTTGCCGCAGAGGTTGAAGAGGTGGGGGGCCAGCCTGTCAGTGCTCAGACCATACACCACACACTGCATCAACTTGGTCTGCATGGCTGTCATCCCAGAAGGAAGCCTCTTCTAAAGATAATGCACAAGAAAGCCTGCAAACAGTTTGCTGAAGACAAGCAGACTTAGGACATGGATTACTGGAACTGGTGTCAAGCGTGTGTGGCGGCAACCAGGTGAGGAGTACAAAGACAAGTGTGTCTTGCCTACAGTCAAGCATGGTGGTGGGAGTGTCATGATCTGGGGCTGCATGAGTGCTGCTGGCACTGGGGAGCTACAGTTCATTGAGGGAACCATGAATGCCAATATGTACTGTGACATACTGAAGCAGAGCATGATCCACCCCCTTCAGAGACTGGGCCGCAGGGCAGTATTTGAACATGATAACAACCCCAAACACAGCTCCAAGACGACCACTGCCTTGCTGAAGAAGCTGAGGGTAAAGGTGATGGATTGGCCAACCATGTCTCCAGACCTAAACCCTATTGGGCATTTGTGGGTCATCCTCAAATGGAAGGTGGAGGAGCGCAAGGTCTCTAACATCCACCAGCTCTGTGATGTCGTCATGGAGGAGTGGAAGAGGACTCCAGTGGCAATCTGTGAAGCTCTGGTGAACTACATGCCCAAGAGGGTTAAGGCAGTGCTGGAAAATAATGGTGGCCACACAAAATATATACACTTTGGGCCCAATTTGGACATTTTCACTTAGGGGTGTACTCACTTTTATTGCCAGTGGTTTAGACATTAATGGCTGTGTGTTGAGTTATTTTGAGGGGACAACAAATTTACACCGTTATACAAGCTGTACACTCACTACTTTACATTGTAGCAAAGTGTCATTTCTTCAGTGTTGTCACATGAAAAGATATAATAAAATATTTACAAAAATGTGAGGGGTGTACTCACTTTTGTGAGATACTGTATATATACTTACCTGGTCCGTGCAATGCTTTTGCACAGAGCAGCCCCGATCCTCTTCTTCTGGGGACCCCCGTTGGTGCTCCAGACCCTTCCTCTTCGTCGGGTGCGGCCACGGAAAGCCACTTTCCAGGGGGGCACCCATGCATGCTCGCTCCCAAACCCCGCTCTCGTGTCACAGGATTTGATTGACAGCAGTGGGAGCCAATGGCTCCTGCTGTTATCAGTCTGTCCAAGGAAGAGAGAGACCATGGCTGGAGCCGCTGCACTCATGCACATTGCTGGATTGGATCTGGCTCAGGTAAGAAAAAAGGGGGGGGTCTGGGGAGCTGCAGCAGAAGATTTTTCACCTTACTGCATTCAATTAAAAACCTTAAGGCTTTAGAACCACTTTAAGACTGGATGAATTTCGCTCTCCCAATCACTCAGGTAACCTTATCTCTTGGCTGTTAACCATTGCAGTGCTAACATGCAATCCTTATTTTAGGACAGACTATATACATAGTCTGTTTATAACTGACTGACTGATTTGGTTGTGCATATGTCAATTCTGGTAATCATGGTGTTTCCTGTGGCCATAAAGAGCATAATTATGATGCAAGACATGAGAAGTGTGATGACATATTTGAGATAATATTATTTATGGATAGTGTGGCTTGCCTTTTTCATGGAGAGGTGTGGATAAATGCAGTGATATTTTTTTTTAAATAAATGAAAGCACCTAATGTTGCTAAAGCATTTAAGAAATTATTACTTTACTTATGATCATTTGATGTCCCCATGAACTCATTAGGGTTGATTTACTAAAATCGGAGAGTACAAAATCTGGTGAAGCTCTACATATAAGCCAATAAGCTTCCAGCTTTTTTGTTAAAGCATAATTGAACAAGCGGAGGTTCAAAGCTAATTGACTACTTTGCACAGCTGCATCAGATTGTACACTCCCCTGGGCACCAGGGGATGGAGTGAATGATGGTGGGGGTGCTGGGGTGAAGGGTGCGGTGGGTGATGTTGGAATGGAAGGGAAGGGGGCTTTGCAGTCAGGATTGTCTCATGATGATATGGTGGTTTTTTGCTTGAGGCAAAAAGAAAATCTGGGAAGAGGAAGAAGAAGAAGGAGGTGCCTGTACCTGAGCCTTGGAGTGTGAAGGTGTCCAAAAAGTTAGAAGTGTTTTCTGAGGGGGAGAATGAGGGTTCTTACGGTGATGAGTCTGAAGTTTCTATGGAGGAGGAATCACAGATGACACTAAAGCATGTAGGGTCTCCGAGTAGGGTGGGGGGTAAGCAGGCTAAGAAGCGGTTACCTCAATAAGATTGGATTTTTTGGAATTGGCTGCATGCATGGGTGATCACTTCCTAGATTGAGGGGTGTTTAGGTGGGGGAGGGGCTTTGTTTAGTTGAATCCTGATAATAAGAATATGAAAATGTACCTTGGTTGTTATATTTAGTTTTCTTTATGTTTTTCTCTGGAAAAAGTCATTTTCTGTTTCTATGCTGATGTAAGTTATTTTTGTTTACATATATTATTTATTTATTTTGTGTATATGTAATAATGTTTTTATTATGTTTGTAAGATTCTTAATAAAAAAAAAAATTACACTCTCCTGTTTTCTTAAATCAACCCCAATATATTTGCCATATTTTATCATGGTTAATATTGTGAATTGAAATTAACTTTTCTTATTTGCGCTCTTTGCATCTCTGTGCGTTTATTATTTTTTGTTGCAGGACTGATCAGCAGATCGCTAATGCCATGCAGGTCTCCTGCAGATCTGTCAGTGTGTCGGCTTGCTCATACAAGGAAAATGACAGGAAGACACAATGAACTATCACAGTGTTCACAGCGCCATGGTAGTCCATTGAAAACTACAAGTCAACAGCTGCAAAGGCTGCAGGACCTTGTAGTTTTTCATTCACAGAAGACTGTTAATGAGTGACGTGGCCAGGTGAGTGTCTTTTTTGAACAGTGGCAGCAGACATGGGGAGAAGATCCCCAGTCTGCTGTCATAGTGGGGATGGGGGGGGGGCGTGGGGACTGGTGCATTTATAACATGTTACATCTTACATCCTAATATGGGCGTTAAATGGAACATGTTATGAAAGGTGAACATATCCTTTAAAGTGTTCTGACATCACTGGTCCTGCTGCCCTACACATTTGATCGTTATCGGACTTCCTCAGGAGTGATATCCTGAGTCAGGTACTGATGTCAGGATGCTATTCAGAGCACCTTTAAATGTAAGTGTGATTTTTTCTAGCTACTAACAATGGATGAAAAGTAACCCCTTTATGGGTTTTCTTAGTTTGATATAACATCCAGATGAGGTGAAAGCGAGAAATTGAAAGAAAATGGTTGGAATAACTGAAGACCCCAGAGAAGAAAGTTGGAAAGCAAGCAAATTTGACCTACCCATACAGTCAAAAGTTTTTGGGAAGTGTGCATGGAACACAAAAGGGTTGGCACCTGCATTGCGGCGTTTTCAAGCACAAAGGTATAGACTGATAATAAACTGAGAGTATAATTTTAAACTATTTTTAAGGGGTTCTGTTTTGAGATGCAGCACTTCATTGTATTTTTTCTAACTGGTAATTGCTTCATTCAGTTAAGGTAGGCAACAACTGTATATATATTTTCTGCTGTGTTTTTATCTCCTTTGACAGTTTGTGCAGCTACTAATAATAATGGGATCTGAAGATTGAAATATAATATGTACAGAGCACTGTGAATTGTAGAAGCAATTAAAAAACTGAGTTTAAAAACCTATGCAAAACACACACAAGTTACAGAAACTTAGGCTGACTGCAGCCTGTTTCAAGCAGACAAAGAATTAAACTAGAGACTCTAGTGCTTAAAGCATATCTATTATTTTCATCCAGTGATCCTGTTGAACTTCCTTTCCTAGGGCGACAACTGTAATATAACTAGCAGAAGCAAGGTTGTCACCCTTGTAAAGGCGTGTGTCAGGCCTATACAAACCCTTCCCCTCTCCATAACATAAATGGGATGTAGTAGTTAATGGAGATAGCTTGTAATACTTCTAACTTATATTTTCCAGTGTTCTCCTTCTTTGTGGACAGATATCAGGTCACAAGATTTCTGGCTGGCTGAAAAGCTATTTTTAACTTTTTTTTAATGCACTTGTCGAATATAACAAATGCTTTCAATGGTATATATAGCAGACCATACCTTATTTTGGTGTGTTTTGTAAGTTACATACACAAAGGTCAGTCATTTGTATGCAGAATTGTATACAATTGTATGTCAGTTAGGTTTTATCAGAATATAAATTTGACCAATCAAAGAATAACAAGTTTTACAGAAAGCATAGAGTTAAATGTCTTGTGATCGAAAGTTTATTAAAATGTCATCAAAAGAGGATGTTGGTTCTTGGGGCCTTATGTTGCCTATTAAAAATAACAACAGAAGACCATTTTTCTGGAACTTGATATGGGCCTTCCAAACAAAAATGATGAATTCCATCAATCATCAAATTCCAAGATGCCAAGTCTACATGCCAAGAGAAGTAAGCATATATTACATTCTCACAAGGCATCCATTTTATCCATAAAGTTAATAGTTTGTCGGACCACTCCTTGTTCTATGTCCCAGCAGCCAAGTGTTACTGGAACAACAGGTTTAACAAAAGGGCAAGACAAATCAGCAATTATGATAAAAATCTACGTACATGTGGGGAAAAAGAATCAACACAAATGAATGCAAATAAAAGATAAGGGGTACACAAGCAATAAAGGTGGATTGTGGGGGGGGGTGTATCATAAAAGTATTGGATGCCTAAAAAACCAAGGACAATATTGAAGTTCATTATCTCGGGTATCAAGTTGAATGGTATTGAAATTCCCCTATTCACTTTGAGAACCAAAATATTCACTCACATGTGAGAAATAATATCCCATGGCCATGAAGTAATTATTCCACTTATGCCCTGCGTCTTGTGATGTGTCTGGGTTAATGTATTTTTTTTATCACCTCTAATACCAACATAACATCCCTGATTGCACTTTTTGCATTGAATGAGTACACCATATTACTGGAAGGGCAGCTGCAATATTGAAGGTATATTTTGTATGTGCAAAACTCTTTAATGGATTACTGCAAATGCACAGTTTGCAGTGTTTATCATTGCAAGGTGTTCCCCACTTGTTTGATTCCCTGTAGTTAGAGTGAAGTTTCTTGCTATTTATTTTATGTCTGAGGTAGAGTAGTTGTCTAAAGGCCAGAATCAGAGGTTGTTGGAAGATTTTTTATTTTCTGATATAATGGGTTGCAGCTCTTTGGTTATCTTTCTTACATCATCGAGTGCTGTAATACATGTACTTACTAGAAGTGCATGCCTATGTATTGGTTTTTTTTTTGATTTCTTGTTTTATTTTTGTATTTTTCTTTGGCTTGTCAATGCAGTATTTATGCTTCTACTAATGGTTTTATTACTGTTATTTTGTCTTTCTGGGTCAGAGCATATGCAGTCATCAGTGGGTTAGAGGTACACTATATTACCAAAAGTATTGGAACATCTGTTTTTACATGCACATGAACTTTAATGGCATCCCAATCTCAGTCCGTAGGGTTTGATATTGAGTTGGCCCACCGTTTGCAGTTATAACAGCTTCAACTCTTCTGGGAAGGCTGTCCACAAGCTTTAGGAGTGTGTCTATGGGAATGTGTGACCATTCTTCCAGAAGCAAATTTGTGAGGTCAGTCATTGATGTTGGATGAGAAGGCCTGGCTCGCAGTCTCCGCTCTAATGCATCCAAAAGGTGTTCGGTATGAGGCCAAGACTCTGTGCAGGCCAGTCAAGTTCCTCCACCCCAAACTTGCTCATCCATGTCTGGACCTTTCTTTGTGCAATGGTGCGCAGTCATGTTGGAACAGGAAGAGAACCATCCCCAAACTGTTCTCACAAAGTTGTGAGCATGAAATTGTCCAAAATGTCTTGGTATGCTGATGCCTTAAGAGTTCCCTTCACTGGAACGAAGGGGCCAAGCCCAACCCCTGAAAAACATCCCCCACATCATAATCCCCCTTCACCAAATGATTTGGACCAGTGCACAAAGGTCCATAAAGACATGGATGAGAGAGTTTGGGGTGGAGGAACTTGACTGGCCTGCACAGAGTCCTGACCTCAACCCGACAGAACATCTTTGGCATGAATTATTAGAGCGGAGACTGCAAGCCAGGCCTTTTCGCCCACATCAGTGCCTGACCTCACAAATGCGCTTCTGGAAGAATGGTCCAACATTCCCATAGACACACTCCTAAACCTTGTGGACAGCCTTCCCAGAAGAGTTGAAGCTGTTATAGCTGCAAAGGGTGGGCCAACTCAATATTGAACCCTACGGACTAAGACTGGGATGCCATTAAGGTTCATGTGTGTGTAAAGGCAGGTGTCCCAATACTTTTGGCAATATAGTGTATATTGCAATTTGGCATTCCTGTTGGATCCTGTGGTGTCCCAGAAGTTCACTAAGGTGGCTGAATAGTCCATTTTCATTTTGATAGACAGGTGAAATATATTAGATATTATTCATATTATTATTAATTTATTTTGAGGTTTCGCTCCCCTTCTGTCCACTTGATGAAAATGTAATCAATGTAGCATAACACTGTAAATTAATTTCTTCTCTAGGTTTGACAGAAATAGGTTAGTATATTTTGTGGTGTTATAGCAATTATTGTAGCAGCATCCATATGCTGAGAAATATGTCATTATCGAAAGTGACATAGTTATATGTGAGAACACAGTATATTCAGTTAGATGTGTAACCACCAAAGCACTGTATTTTTGGTTCCATAAGGATGATTGGAATCAGTGACATACATCAATTCCATCCTTGTGAGAAATGTTACTTTACAGAGATTCTATATCTGCAATCACTTTAGACCCTCCTCTTTTACTCCCCTTCTCTGGGTTTTCAGTGCACCATTTATGTACATATTTTGTTGCTGTAACCTTTTTTCTCCAAGCCGTCCCCCCTTACGTCGTTTGTTTCATGAATGGTGACGTTAATTGTCCACCGGACCTCTGGTTTTTTCTTTCTTGTGCCCCCCCCCTCCCTTCCTGTCCCTAAATAACACGACCTTCTTCCACCAGGACCCCCAATTAGTCCCTCTCAATTGGGTATCACACGACTGCCCTCCTGCTGGTCCTTTTTTCCAATGTCGTTGTTTTATACATGTATTTACCACGTGACTTTTGGGTCTCTTCCCCTCATTTTCTCCTCCCAGATTTCACTAACGTCTATATCTTAGAGACATT
>BLSH010288549.1:77113-89408 GCA_018402905.1 Glandirana rugosa
TGGCCTTGTGCACTGTGCTTTCCATAGAGGGTAGTAAGATGGCGGCTACAGCGCGTGCTATGCGCTCTGTGTCGCATTCCCCTACCTGGAGGGGAGCGGGTTGTGAGGGGGCGCTTATCTCCATCCCCAAGTCGCCTTGTGTCCCATTGGGTGTTCTGGCAGCATCCCCCTGTGGTCCAAGTTGTGTCCCAGGACCGGCCGTTCCGGCGTGTGCTGAGGCCGCGGAAGTGTAGGCCGAAGCCGGGGGCTCGATTTCCGGCCGCGCCGGAGCGGGTGGGCGTTGTGCCGATTTCTCCAAATATTTGTCCATCCTGGGACCTGGGGTGCTGGTCTAGGTCTGGGGGAGCTGCTGGGAGGGCTTGTAGGGTCGGCTGCCTCCGCTGCTGGCTTTTATATGCAGATTTCTGGAGGATTCGTGGGAGCTAGCTGAGAAGGCAGCTACTCCATGAGGCGCCGAACCGGAAGTTTACAGAGATTCTATATCTGCAATCACTTTAGACCCTCCTCTTTTACTCCCCTTCTCTGGGTTTTCAGTGCACCATTTATGTACATATTTTGTTGCTGTAACCTTTTTTCCTGGTCGTCCTCCCGTCAGCACACTATGGGTTAACTCTCCCTGATTAACCCCCAGGACCACCTTCTTCCAGCACAATAAATCCCTGTCCTTCCCTCCCCCCCCGTGTTCTTTCTTTTTTGGTCTCCAGGCCACCTGTTAATTGCAGTGGTAAGTACTTTGTTTGCTGCATTCCCTCCTGCCGAACCTACCCCTCCATATTCAGCTTCTCATGGAGTTGGAAGACCCTGAATGCTGGAGGTAAATCTTCCTAAAACCTGGGTGCCCTTTTTGTGCCAGGGCCGCGGGCAAAATTATGCTTAAAAAGCATTGACATTATACAGGTGTGGTATTATAAAAGCTCTGCAATCTTATCATTGCCTCTCCCTTGGGGTTATTTTTTTCCTGTCTTCTATATGCACCGCACTGCTCTCATGGCTTTATTGTCAGTCTCAGAGCGGCTGTGAATGATGTCACAGGGGGGAGATGGGCAGCACGGGATGGTAACCGCTAGTTGCCATGCAACAGCACAAATTATCTTGGAGGGCTGCAGCTGAGAGGGCTTCTCTCTCTCTCTCTGCCAGGTAAAGGACTTACCTCAGATTCTGAGTGTGTCTCCTGTCTGCCTCTGGATGTGCTGCTCTGGCTCCCCTGTTATGCTGTGTACTTCTGTGGGTTTGACAGTCTGGCTGGTTTTGGTCTCAGACTCTGACAGTGTCTGCTGTCTGCCTTTGGAAATGCTGCCTGAGCTCACCTGTCTACCCATGGAAGGGCTGATTGAGCTCACCTGTCTGTCTATGGAAGGGCTGACTGAGCTCACCTGTCTGCTGCGTCTAAAGTGAGTGGATGATGACAAATGGGTCTTAAAGAGACAGTGTACCTGTTTGTTTTTGGTGAGAGGTAATATGATTTTTTCCAGATATTTTGTGCAAGTATGAGCTTGCCACACCTGTTAGTGGCACAGAAGACTAGCAAAGGTAGGAGGGAGCAAAGTGGGACATGATTTTTAAAAGAGTGCTCAAGGAATGCAAATGAAGATGTTTTGCATTATCTTAGGAGCAGAAATCCTGAACACAAACGCTCCAAAAGACATAAGACCCGCCAATGTTCATCTCATCCTGCCCGGGATGATGACACCTAACAGGTTGTCACCTTCATAAGCATATGGTCAATACACTCTAAAGGAGCTGTTTTCCCTTACAAGCATGTGCTCAAACACTCTAAAGGAGCTTTTTTCCCTTACAAGCATGTGGTCAATACACTCTAAAGGAGCTGTTTTCCCTTACAAGCATGTGGTCAATACACTCTAAAGGAGTTGTTTTGCCTTACAAGCATGTGGTCAATACACTCTAAAGGAGCTGTTTTCCCTTACAAGCATGTGGTCAATACACTCTAAATGAGTTGTTTTCCCTTACAAGCATGTGGACAATACACTCTAAAGGAGCTGTTTGCCCTTACAAGCATGTGGTCAATACATTCTAAAGAGTTATTTTTCCTTACAAGCATGTGGTTAATACACTCTAAAAGAGTTGTTTTTCCTTACAAGCATGTGGTCAATACACTCTAAAGGAGCTGTTTGCCCTTACAAGCATGTGGTCAATACACTCTAAAGGAGTTGTTTTTCCTTACAAGCATGTGGTCAATACACTCTAAAAGAGTTATTTTTCCTTACAAGCATGTGGTTAATACACTCTAAAAGAGTTGTTTTTCCTTACAAGCATGTGGTCAATACACGCTAAAGGAGCGGTTTTCCACTTACAAGCATAAGGTCAACACTAAAGGAGTAGTTTCCACCTACCCTGTAAAGGGACAGGATCCAGACACATGTCTCCTACCTAGCTCGTATAGAGTTTGGGCTATCCAGCCTGCTTTGCTGGAATGTGGTCCCTGTGTTCACATGCTAAATGCATTGTTTATCAGGGAGCCTCTCTGCTGGTCATCCCATGGAGTCCTCCACAGGGCGGCTTTCATGCTCCCCAAGCACTCCATGGGGCACTGGCTCACAAGCATTTATGCCAGCATGATAGGAAATTCCTCACTCAGCTCAGGGTGCATTTTGGGCCTGCACGCTACAAGCAAAACCCATATTGAGAGAGCGTAAAGCGCTCGTTGACGAAGGATGGCAGAGACCTCATCAGAAGACCAATTTACAGTACAGGTTCTCTAAGCTTTATCCACATAAGATGGCTGATGGACAAGGTTTAACTTGGATTCCAATTACCTAGTTCACACCCATGCAGTGCATTCTAGGGCAGTCAAGAAGAGTAGGATGTCACATGGTTTCGGTATGGAACACATCTGGAAAGTGACAAAACACATTGAGAATGCATCAAGAACATTCATGCAGAAACACATCTGGAACACAGAAATTGTGGTGATTGGGCCATCAGGCTTGTACAGACTCTATTTAATGACAGATTTTGCCGGTCAACCAGCAGTAGCATTAACTTTGAGGGTGTATACTCTCCTATATTCATGGTACCCAAAGCATCCAGAGAGCTCAGAACGGTGTTGGTCCTGAGGTCCTTGAATCAATTCATCAGCTCCAGAAGATTCAGGATGGAGCCAGTATATACGATATCAGTAGTGCAACCAGAAGATTGGCTAATTTCAATCGATTTGGCAGATGCCTATTGACATGTCCCGATTCACAAACACCATCAGAGGTACCTCAGATTTGCAGTAGAGGAAGAGCATTATCAATTCAGATGTTTGCCCTTCAGCATCAACACAGCACCCAGAGTCTTCACCAAGATCCTGTCGGCGACCATAGCATTTATCCATTTACAGGGGCTAAAAATTTTTCATTATCTAGACGACATCCTGGTCATTGCACATTCAAGTGAGCAGCTTGCGCTACAGCACGACAAGGTAATAGGGATCCTGTCCAACTTTTGGATGGCTGATAAACAGTCAAAAGAGCAACTTCCCTCCTGCTCAATGGATGGAGTATTTAGGCATGGTATTCGACACAGGATGGATTCTTCTGCCATATCGCAAGGCGACTGAGCTGAAAGCATATGTCTACAGGGGGATGGAGGCTCAGACGTTATCAGCAAAAGACGGCGGTAACGTAGGCAAGGTTCCACACGAGAGCTCTTCAGATGTCCTTCCTGAGGCAATAGGATGGCTGGTCATTGGACCAGAAGATCTGGGTGCCAGTATGGGGGCGATGGAGTCTGATCTGGCCAGATAGCAGACCAACTGAGCCGGAGGTTCCCAGCAATGGAGAATGGTCAGTCAACGGACACTAGGGCTGCTGAATTTAATCGATGCATCGCGATTTGACAGCCCGCGATGCGGCATCGATGCAGCTACTGTCAATAATCGATTCACACGTGATGACATCATCTGCGCTCGCCGCGTCTCGGCAGAAACAGCCGAAAGGAGCCGAGCCTCTTCTGATGTCATCCGTGGTGGCGGTGTTGCCGCGTGGACTGGAGCCGAGCTGGATGCTGCAGGAGGGGAGACCGAGACAAGTGCAGCCAGTGAGTGTCCCCCACGCCAGGTCCCAGGCCCAACAGAGATATTCCACAGTCCTCCTCATGCTGAGTGTCACTCAGGCAGTGCAGAGCAGACCCAAACCAGGCCAGCGCTTGTCCTCCAGTTTGCAGCCTGAAGAAGACTGACCCAAGGGATCCAGGCCTGAGGCCTCAGGCCGCCAGCATCCTGGGCCGGCTTGTCCCTCCGTCCTCACCTCTGCCTCACCTCACAGGCTGCTGCATGGGACCACCACAGACCAGACCACCAGTGCACCATTCATCATCAGACAGGTACCTCTCATACAATCCTAATGAGTTATTAATACTACTAAAAATACTAGTACACTTACTATAGGGGTGCGCAATATAATGTAGGGCTGTGTCTCTGCCGCACCTCATACCTGTACCTCACCTAACATAATTAATAACTTAACTTGTGCTGCTCTATAATAAAAAAGTAGTCCACAGAGGTTTAATTAAATACCATGGCATTGGCATTCCATATTATAATCCAAGTTAAAATAAACCAAACCCATCCCGATCCCGCCTACATCGAAGGTAACAGGCAGCCCTATTCCCCCAGTTCCCCTCATAGAGAGACTGAGCCATTACTTTTTGTTGCCTTCATAAGAAAAGCAGCAGCCAAGTAGTGTTGTGTATTTTTTATTTAACTTGTATAGCAAACTTTGCTTTGCTTTTGCTTTTATGGTCACATGACAGTTGACACAGTGACTTAATTCATTTTTTTCTCTTTTTTTTATACTGACAGAGTCAGTACACAATTGCATGGCATGCTAAAGTAAAATGTCAGGAGGAGACCAAAAGAACGAAAGATAAAAAATGCACCTAGCATTTTCAAAGCAAACATCTGGACACATTTTGGCTTTTATGAGCAACCAGGGAAGCACGAATTGGACAAGACACATGCTGTGTGTAAAAACTGTCACACAAAAATTAAATATCTAGGGAATACTACTAACTTGAGAAACCACGTTAGCCGTTTTCACTCTGAGATGTTAACACCTGTCGCCACCACCAGTGCCACTGCCACCACCTCCACCAGTGCCAAGGAAATAGACCCAGCTCAGCCGAGAATTGATGCGATACTGCCAACTTTGCCGCCCAGCTCTGAAAGAGGGAAGAGGATAACAAAAGCTGTGGCAGCTTTTATAGTTAAGGACCTACGGCCTTACTCTGTTGTGGACAACACCGGGTTTCGCTACCTGTTGAAGACGATAGAGCCGTGTTACAAGACCCCGTCACGTAGTCACTTTACAGAAAACGTTATACCTGCACTCTACCACAAAACCAAAGCTCAGGTGATTGCGTCAATGAGCCAAGCATGTCGAGTCACAATAATGTGTGATTCCTGGACTTCAGTCACAACGGAGTCTTATGTCACAATAACTGCACATTACGTTAGTAAGGACTGGCAGATCTTGTCACATGTACTGCAAACGAGAGCCATTTATGAGTCTCACACAGGTGTTCATCTGGCGGAGCTATTTTCTCATGTCGTGGAAGAACGGCAGCTGTCCGATAAATCTGTAGTGCTTGTGACCGACAACGCATCGAACATGGTAGTTGTAGCTCAAGTTAGAAAATTCCCTCATGTAAAATGCTTCGCCCATACACTAAACCTTGCATCCCAGAAGGTGCTGAAAGTGGCCACGCTATCCAGGCTTCTTGGAAGAGTGTGACAGATATCCACATTCTTCCACCGCAGCACCATAGCAAGCCACTGTCTAAAAGAGAAACAGAAATGCCTTGGCCTGAAGAATCATAAGCTGATAACTGATGTGTTAACAAGATGGAAAATTGCATATGACATGGTCGAGAGGTTCTTAGAACAGCAGCCTGCAGTCTGTGCTACCTTGCTCTCTCCATAAGTAAGAAAAGGAGAGTCCGATCTCTGCACTCTCAATGAAACAGATGTGTCGACTCAAATGCAGAGGACGCTGTGAGTGCATTAAAACCAATGAAGGATGCAACCATGCTGATGTCAGAAGAGCGCAATCCAACAGTTTCTCTCATTGCCCCTCTAAATGCACAATTCCTCCAGAGCATGACAAACACCATGGAAGACACACCCATGATCCATGAGATCAAGAATGCCATCAAAACAGACCTCCAGAAGAGGTACAGCAGTGAGGCAGAGAAGAAGATCCTTCATACAGCATCTGCTCTTGATCCTCGCTTTAAGGGACTGCCTTTTATCCTCACAGAGGAGGAGAGATTGGAGATATACAGAGGAGTGACTGAGGAGGCTGCATCCTTGGAGGTAATTTGAATTTCATCATGTTTCTTGCAACAGCATTAGCCTAGAAAAGAGTGCCAGTAGCTAGCTTAGCAGCTAGCTACATTGTCGTAAGCCCTGCTGCTTCTGATTTGGTGCGGGCTACGGGAACTGCATCGATTCCTTCCTGTGTGGTTTCCTCACCCCATCGGAATCACAGGCAGTTCACATTCACAATGTGTTTTCTTAATGCTATTTTCTATTCCTTTGTACAAACACAGATTACATCTAGTAAGAGGACACATGAGGAGGATAAAGAGAAGAGCAACAGAATAAACACCCATCGAGGAGGACAACCATTCTCCATCTCCTCCCAAAAGAAGGTCCAGATCACAGCTCATGACTTTGCTGGCACAGTCTTTCACTGACACTGAAGGTACAATAGAACCCAAGACCCCCTATGCTAAGGCTGAAGAGGAAATGGAAAAATATTGTAAAGCCCCACCTCTGCCTCTCACCGAGAACCCTTTGAACTGGTGGCGTGAGCATGAGGTCATATTTCCCCTCCTTTCCCAGCTGTCAAAGCAATACTTGTGTATCCCAGGCACAAGTGTGTCGGCAGAGCGTGTTTTCTCCACTGCAGGAGATGTGGTAACTGCAAAAAGAAGCACCCTCAAGCCAGAGCATGTGGATCAACTAGTGTTCTTACAGAAAAATCTACATGTTCCCAAATGCTGAGCAGCACTGCAGTGATCCATGTTTTTTTTAAAATGTTTTTTAGCACTTCCAGGTGACGGTCCAGGGAGGAAGTGCTGTCATGTGATGTCTGGTTGCCCCAATGCCCACTGCCCACTCCGTGCAGAGTGCACTAGTGTGCACAGTTTTGCACTGCCCCATGCCCCTGCCAGTCTGCCACACCATCCACCCACAGGTCCCACACCAGTGTTTTATATTTTTTATAGAGTCTGCCACTGACTGAGATAGTTTGTTATGGAAAATTGACCGTATTCAGTTTCACAAAAAGTGTCTGTCTAGGGGTTAATTTAACCCTCCCTCAGCCAAAGACTAAAAGTTCCAGACAACTGGTGCCAAACTTCACCCCTCCTCTCCCCCCTCTCCCCCCTCTCCCCCTCCCCTCCTTTTTCCCCCCAAGGAGGAGCCTCATCCCAACCTGGGACTTAGGCATGTTCCGAAAGGCACTGTTGCAGCCCCCATTTGGCCCGGCGGAATCATGTACACTTGGCTTTCTAACACTCAAACTGCTCTTCCTGAAGGCCATTACAACGGCCAGAAAAGTGTCGGAATTAGCAGCCTTTTCCTGTAAAGAAACGTTCTGCATTGTGTATCCGGACAGAGTGATCCTGTGGCCTGCTTCAGCCTTAGCCTCTAAGGTGGTCTCAAAATTTCAGGTAAACTGAGAGTCAGTGCTACCTTGTTTCACGCAGCCTCCAGATCAAAGGAGCCAGTTGGATTTGAGACCTCTAGACTGGGCCGATTTAATATCAACATATTTTCAGAGGGCACAACAGATACGCAAGTCGGGTAATCTGTTCATCTTCCCGTTGGGACCCAGGAAAGGGGAGGCAGCACCTTCAAGGATCTTATCCACCTGGATTACAAGGACTATCTCCTAGACATACAAGCCTTGCCCCTCCACAGACTATACAAGATCATTCTACTAGAGGGATGGCAGCTTTGTGGGCATCCATGGCAAAGGTCCTGGTGGAGGACATATGCAGGACCGCTAGCTGGAGTTCCTGTGAGACTTTTGCTCGCACTACAAATTGAATGTAGTCACCGCTAGTCCTTTGATGTTCAGAGCGGCGGTAGTGTCAGCTTCTTTGTTCAATTAATTAAAGTATGGTGAAGCATGGAATTGGGTGAGTTGTTGTTTCTTTCCCACCCTATATTGGCTTGGGTATATCCCATAGTGTGCTGACGGGAGGAAGACCAGGAAAACGGAAAATTGTTATCAATACTCAGTAATTTTCCTTTCCTGGTCCGTCCTCACGTCAGCACAACTTTTACTTCCCTCCCTAAGTAGCCTGTCGCCAATAAATAAAAGAACACGAGGGGGAGGGGAGGACAGGGATTTATTGCTCTGGGAGAAGGTGGTCCTGGGGGTTAATCAGGGAGAGTTAATTCATAGTGTGCTAATGTGAGGATGGACCAGGAAAGGAAAATTAAGGTGAGTATTGATAACAATTTTCCGTTTTATGGAACGGTTTGGCCGGTAATCTGAGATGTTTTGGGTCAGAGCATATCCTAGCTGTGTACAATGTTTGGTTGGTGTATTGGGGGTGAAAGCTGGAAATGTGGGTATAGCTGTATCAGTCAATTGATTTAATGTATACTGTAGTTTGCAGTCTGGCATCTCTGATTAATGTACTGTGTAAGCTGTTTATTATCTAGTCTGTTAGGTGGCTTAGCTTGTCTCTTTCCTTCCTAGTCCTCCCCTGCACCCTCATCCCATTGTAATTTCATTTTAAAAAAGTATTCCAGTCAAAAAGAAGAATATTGATTTTAACCACTTGCCGACCGTCAATCGGCAATTGACGGCGGCAAAGTGGCTCTGTAACGCGGATCGCCGTCATATGACGGCGGCCACGTGATCGCGCCTAGTGCGCTCACTGTGTCCGGGGAGGGCCGGGGAGCGGGTATGGCGGCTTCGATTGCCGCCGGCTACCTGCTATGGCCCCCCCGGAGCGAAGGAGCGGAGGTCCGTGTAAGTAAACACGGACCTCCGCTCTGTGAAGGGGGAAGGGCTGTGATCACAGCCTTCCTGTACATGAAGGCTGTGACCACTTCCCTTCTCCTGTTAGGGCAGTCCCCCCACAGTTAGAACACGCCCAGGGAACACAGTTAACCCTTAGAGCGCCCCCTGCAGGTTAACCCCTTCACTGCCAATGGCATTTACACAGTAATCAGTGCATTTTTATAGCACTGATCGCTGTATAAATGGCAATGGTCCCAAAAAAGTGTCAAAATGGTCCGACATGTCCGCTGAAATATCGCAGTACCGCAAAAAATCGCAGATCGCCGCCATTATTAGTAAAAAATAAAACCCCCAAAAATGAATTCTCATCACCTGTAAGCGCGACCACTTTTGCGCAAACCAATCAATAAACGCCGATTGTGATTTTTTTTATCGCAAATATGTGGAAGAATATAAATCGGCCAAAAACGGTGAAAAAAAATGTTTTTTTATATTTTTTTTTTGGATTTGTATTTTAGCAAAAAGTAAGAAATTTGGGTTTTTTTGCAAAATTGTCGCTCTTCTTTTGTTTATAGCGGCGATCAGAAATGACGCAGAGGGGATCAAATACCACCAAAAGAAAGCTCTATTTGTGGGAAAAAAAGGACGCAAATTTCGTTTGGGTACAACGCCGCACGACCGCGCAATTGTCAGTTAAAGCGACGCAGCGCCGAATCGCAAAAAGGGCTCCGGTCCTAAAGCTGGAAATCCTTCCGGTCCTTAAGTGGTTAAAGGAGAGTTTAGCAAAATATGACTGTAACATAGATGCCTAAATAAAGATCTGGATAGAATGTTAAGCCACTGACCAAATGACTTCACCAAGGATTCCTGGTGGTAAATTAAAATGACCAGCCGGAAACCTGTCACGTAGTGGTGGGAGTGTGGCATGTACAGCCCACCTGAATTCATTTACCATTGAAGTCGGAGTCAATTTGCGGCTTGTTAGACTGAACTGCTTGCAAATCAAAAAGTGGCATTTTCTGGCAACATTATTCAATACTAGTGGAGTTTGAATTTGAAAAAATATATATTTTTAGACTGAAATTATTTCAACTTGATCTACAGTATTAGTTCTTAGTTATTTGCAATTCATTTTTTCATGTTAATGCCAAGAATGCATTCTAAAATATAAAGCCTCCATGTTTACTAGCATACTTAACACCCATTTAATGAGTCAAATGCACCCACCGATATCCTAATTTCTTAAATAGGATAATCAATTTACCTCAGTAATACTGATGCCCTAACTAGAGTTGAGCAAACACCTGGATGTTTGGGTTCGGCGGGTCCTACCGAACTTCGCGAAAAAGTTTGGGTTCGGTACCAAACTTGACCTGAACTTTACCCCGGACCCCGAACCGCATTGGAGTCAATGGGGACCCAAAGTTTTCGGCACAAAAATGGCTGTAAAAAAGTCCTGACAAGTGCTAGAGGGCTGCAAAAGGAAGTAAAATGGGGGTAAGAGTAGGACAAGTGCCCTCCAAAAAAAGGGGATAAGGAAAATAACTTAAAATCAAATAAAAAATAAAAATGGGAAGGGGGGGGTGGATGTGGAATAGGAGCCTAGAGGTTGACTAGGCCGTGACCGTGGCAGTGTAGGTGGAAGTGGCGGTGGTGGAGGAGGAGGAAGAGGAGGAGGAGGAGGTAGCCAACACTTTTTGTTGTTTATTTGTTTTTTTTATCTAATTGGGGTAGCCCCCAAAATATTGAGGCATATTCAAAAAACAAGTATACCAATGGCTGTGTGAGGATGGTCTGAATGTCTATTCTGCACAAGGTACAGACAAGTCTTGTGGAATCCATGCCTGGTTCATTTTAATAAACGTTAGCCTGTCCACGTTGGCTGTGGACAGGCGGCTGCGCTTGTCTGTGATAACGCTCCTTGCCGTGCTAAACACACGTTCAGACAATACACTGGCTGCAGGGCAGGCCAGCACCTCCAAGGCATAAAGGGCATGATCAGGCCATGTGCCCAATTTGGAGACCCAGAAGTTGAATGGGGCAGACCCATCAGTCAGTACGTGTAGGCGTGTGCACACATACTGTTCCACCATGTTGCTGAAATGCTGCCTCCTGCTAAGACCTTGCCTATCAGCTGGTGCTGCTGTTTGTTGTGGCGGGCTGCTGACAAAGCTTTGCCACATTTTGGCCATGCTAACCCTGCCTTCTGAGGTGCTGACGGTGCCACAGATGCATTGGCGGCCTCTTCCTCCTCCTCCTCCTCTTCCTTCGCCTTGTGATTCCACTGAGCCCCCGGTGTCATTTGGGAATACACTCAGCAGCGCGTCTACCAGTGTGTACTTGTTGTCGCGCAACTTCCTCTCACGCTCCAGTGAGGGAATAAAGGATGGCACGTTGTCCTTGTAATGGGGATACAGCAGGGGGGCCACCTAGTAATCAGAACAAGTTACAATGTGGGCAACTCGGCTGTCATTGCGATGCCACTGCAGCATGTAGTCGGCCATGAGTGCCAGGCTGCCCAGAGGCAAAGACAAGCTGTCCTCTGTGGAAGGTGTATCATCTGTGTCCTCCGTATCCCCCCAGCCACGCTCCAGTGATGCCCACGAGCTGCGTTGGGTGCCACCTTGCTGTGGTTCCTCCTCCTTCTCCTCATGATCTTCCTCGTCCTCCTCATTCTCCAGAACTGTGCCCTGGCTTGAATATTTTTTACCTGGCCTATGCTGGTGCAGGAACCCACCCTCCGAGCCACTTGTGAATGACTGGCCTGATAACCATGGAAATGACCCCTCATCCTCCTCCTCATCCTCCTGTGCCACATCCTCTTCCATCGTGGCCAGAAGTGTTTTTTCAAGGAGACATAGAAGTGGGATAGTAACGCTGAGAACAGCGTCATCCACACTGACCATGTTGGTGGAGTACTCGAAACACCGCAATACATTACACAGGTCTCGCATGGAGGCCCACTCGTTGGTGGTGTAGTGGTGCTGTTCCGCAGAGCGACGGACCCGTGCGTGCTGCAGCTGAAACTCCACTATTGCCTGCTGCTGCTCGCACAGTCTCTCCAGCATGTGCAAGGTGGAGTTCCACCTTGTGGGCACGTTGCATAGGAGGCAGTGAGCGGGAAGGCCGAAGTTCTGCTGCAGTGCAGACAGGCGAGCAGCAGCAGGGTGAGAATGCTGAAAGCACGCACAGACGGCCCACACTTTCTGCAGCAGCTCTGACATATCCGGGTAGTTTTTTAGAAATTTCTGCACCACCAAATTCAGCACATGCGCCAGGCAAGGAATGTGCGTCAAACCGGCTAGGCC
>BLSH010288576.1:29954-53485 GCA_018402905.1 Glandirana rugosa
TTCTCACCAGCGACCCGTTCGACTCCCAGCCACGTCCGTCTTTAGTTGTTCCAGATCCAGTTCGGCCCAGAGTCCTAGTCTATTTGTCCTTTAGTCCTGCGATTCTTTGTGAGTGTGCGACATCTTGCTTGTCGTAGACGATGTCCTTTGTCCTTCGAATTTATCCCGACGACGACGACGACGACGAATTACTTAATCTCCTTTCGTGTACGTTAATTGGGAATCGTGTCAGAAGATTGTAACGGGGGGGGTTCCCCGTCGGAGGCCTACGGGTTTGCCTGTGAAGAAAGAACCGCCAAGGAAAACTTCCGAACTTAATCGAGCCATTAAGAGGAAAATTAATAGGGTGGCGTTTGAACTCGACCTTCCTTCTTCACTGCGTATCCACCCGGTCTTCCACTGCTCTCTGTTGAAACCAGCTGCCCCAGATCCCTTTCCGGGACGAAGTTCGGACCCGCCTGAACCAGTGTTGGTAAATGGAGAGGAGGAGTACGAGGTAGAGGCCCTCATGGACTGCTGGAAAAGAGGCGGTTCCACCCAGTATCTGGTTAAATGGAAGGGCTACGGCCCTGAGGAAAATTCCTGGGAGCCAGAAGCAAATGTTCATGCAGAGGAGCTAATTCAAGCCTTCAAAAGGAACCGCCAAGAAAGAAGTGTCCGTTTGGGCATCCGGAGGCTGCCCCTTGGGGGGGGCAATGTTAGAAGACTGTGCTAAGGGTTAATTGCATGTGCTTTCCTCTAATTCATTAAGCAGCAGCAGCAGCAGCAGCCCTATTTAAGCTTCCTGTTTCCTGTAGCAGATGCTGTTCGTTCTACAGCGTGTGAGTGTTTCTTAGCGTCCTGATTTCCTGTTTATCTGATCCTGAGACCCGGCTTGACCTAGACCTTGTTGATTTCTGCCTGCACCGACCCTCAGCTTGCCCAGCGACCACTCTTCTGCCTGATCCTCTTGTACTTCTGCTGCCAGCCTGTTGACGACACTGCCTGCACCTGACGACCCCTTTGCCTGCACCCTTTGTACCACATTGCCTGCCTGTTACCGACCCGGCCTGTACGACCATCCGCTACCTGCACGAGCTGCACCGGACCATACTTATCACCACCAGGGATCCTGTCCAGCTCTCGTGCCCCCCTGAGCTCCTGGGCTCCCTGTCTGCTCTACCGGGGACCCTCGAACCAGGGCCGCAAGAGTGGTTGCTTCCTGCACAAGACAGACTCCACCGCCAGGTACGTGACAGTTGCCCTACGGGAGGCTAACATTAAGGTCTTCACGTGCTGGTACCTGGTTCCAACCAGACTGGCGGCCATGTTCCCAAAATCCTCTGCTTTGTGTTTCCGGGGTTGCGGACTTTTGGGCTCCTTCTTCCACACTTGGTGGGAATGCCCTTGTGTCCAAGGCTTTTGGAACAGAATATTTCACTTACTAAGAAAAGTCACAGGGCAGGCGATTCCCCAGAACCCAGAAATAGCCCTCCTTAACTCCAGACGTGAAAGTCTCACCAAGCCCCTTTTTAAACGTACCCATTTCATTCTTCTGGGAGCCAAAATTACAATCGCCAGGGCATGGAAAAGCCCTTCAGTCTCCTTCCAAGCCGCTAAACAAAAAATTTCTTGGATCATAACACGGGAGAGGATCACCAATATAATATTAGATACATCACCCAAATTTGATATAATCTGGGACCCTTGGAAGGTATACCTAAATATTCCTCTACAATCTAATTGAGTCTCGCTTATATTCTAAAACTGCCTTAACCTTATTGTCTCTCTCCTTTTTCTGCTCTCTTCTTCTCCTCTCTATGTTTTTCTATCGCTTCTCCGGTTCTTTTAAGCCTTACTTCTTCATGTTGGCTCTTGCTGCAGTGTTAATGACAGAATTGCATCACTAAACCCCTGGACTGGGGTTGAGTTCCAGGGCTTGTCGCTTATGGTAATTAGTTAGGTGTTTGACTTCTGTCTTCCCTCTTCCAGAGTGGAGGGATCTGGTCATTAACTTTATGGGATTTCCAGGCCGATTGTGGCCGGTAGGTCATCATTGAGTATAATAAGAGGCTATTTACACATATTGTCGCTGGAGGAATTTTATCATCCTTTTGGTTCGTCTTGGTGCCTCTCGACACACAGCTTGTTCCCGTTGGGGGTGGGTAGAGAATTACCTTGTAGAGGGCAAGCCTGAAGGAAAGTCAAATCATTGTGTCCTCCAATCAGCTCAGGCCTGGTAAATGCTTGTATTTTTGAGTATATTCTTGTTCACTGACCGTTTTTCCGCTATTGGCCCTGCGAAGCTAACACATACCTTTCTTTATTTGCCAATATGTTGGAGGCCAGTAGGTCTCTTATGTTGTTATCTATTTTTCCATATTTTGTTTTTTTTTGTATCTTGTACAAAATACAATAACAATCTTTAAACAAAATATTAGGCACAAGAAGCAGAGAACAAGCCAGGACAGGGAGAGGGAACACTAGAGCAGAAATAAGCAGGCTAGCAAAGGAACAGAAACAGGAACAGGGTAGCAGGTCACAAGGCACCTGGATCAAAGACACAGCAGAACATAAGGCAAGATGGAGTAGCAGAGGAGCGACTTAAATAAATTCCCAGCAGCCATCTTCAAGTAATGACAAATTGTCAGGAACTACTCACTGCTGAGAGACACCCGCTGTTAGATACTGGAACTAAAACGGATAGGTCTGGGAGCCACAGTGCTACCAGCATGTGATCCAATTCCTGACACTAAGCTTATGTGCATCAATGGCAAGATGGGCCCCAACATTAGCCAGCTGGAGGTCTAGGGTGTAGAACTGTCTCTCTAGATAAGCCACCCTACAAGGGATCTTAGTATTACCTGTAGAAGTAGAACTTTGCTATAGGCTAATAACTTTCAGAGTGTATATAGTGTACTGATAGCAGGTAAAGTCATTGCAATATTGTTTACTCTTTGTGTTAATGTGGTTCCTGACATTTCTTATTTTGCTCATCAGTTTATGGAGTATAAGTCTATTTACTGTAAATGCAGATTGCTTCAAGCTGGTGGTCTCGCCTGTTCATATATGTACAAATTGCCTTTTACTACAAGTCATTATAACATAACACACTTCTGGTGCCAAATTATAATTTTGTGCAGGACATTTATCTTAATGCTCTTTATAGTATCACAGTGCCTATTTGCTAACCTGGTGTGTCAGAGGAGCTGAGGTAGTCTTTTGAGTCCAGGCTCAGAACAAAGAGCCCAAATTATCAAGCAATTGAATTGCAATCACTTAAAATACACAAGATTTAGCAAAGTTAATATCATTCACTTGGTGTTTAAGATCTGCTGAAATAAAGTATGACAAGTTTTAATTTTTCTCCTTCACTGATGTGTGCTGATGAGGCTGCACTGATGGGCACTAATAGGCTGCACTGATGAGGAGCCACTGATGGGCACTGAGAGGCGGAACTAATAGGCACTGATAGGCTTCACTTATGGGTACTGATATGCAGCACTGATGGGCACTGATGGACACTGATGGGCAGCACTGATGGGCATTGATAGGCAGCATTTATAGGCAACACTGATGGGCACTGATGGGGCTGCACTGATTATCAGGGCACTGATGATCAGTGCCATAATTATCTGTGTACATGTCCCCTGTCACACTTGCCAGTTACCGGCTCTGCTTTCCTCACCCCGTGACAGTGTGTGAAGAAGTACTGCCGATAAGAGGCAAATCTGTTTACGCTGTATTCAGCTGTGATTTAACACAGCCGATCATATGACAAAGGACTGCTGTGATTGGCCCTTTACCATGATCTGATATCAGCTGTGTCTGAAGGACACAGTGATCACAGAGTGTGACAGAGGCATGCCCCCGGGGGAGCGTGGGGGGCAGGGTTCCATGAGGACGACAGCTATAGCGTGGCAATGAAGTGATTAAAGTATAACTAAAGTATTGGATAGAATGGAGAAGGATTTTTTTCACAATTTTTAATACGTTTTCACATTTTCAGTACAAAAATGGAAAAGAGAGAGAAAAAAGACAAAATAACTGTCACTGGGTAACCTGTGAGCTTCCTTTTACAACCTACATTGTACACAGGTACATTCAAAACAGTATATGAAAGTCTTAGGTATGTTCCAAAAGATAGATGCATAATTCTGTAAACATAAGGGTGGAAGTACCAAAACCTAGAACATAGTAACTATACAATGACATCATGCATTATCAAAACCAGTGAATGCGTATGAAGAACAAAAACAAGAACAAAGAAAAAAGAAAAGACAAACAGATAAGGCTCGTCACTCCCGGGACTTAGGATTTCATTTTGCAGGCATAAGGGGGACCTAAGGTGTTCGTGGGGAATCTATCTTGAGGTGCCAGGGCTCCCAGATCACATTGTGGCGGTCCACCCTGTTCGCTAGTCCAGCTGTCAAGGATTCCATAACTTCTATGTCCTTAATCTAGCATAAAGATTGGACAATGTTGGTGGGGTCTGCTTTTTCCACTCAAGAGCTATCAAACATCTTGCTGCCGTTAGAACATGGACAGCCAATTTCTTGGCCAGCCCAGGCGACCCATGAGGGAGAAGTCCCAGTAGATATAATTTTGGATGAAAAGGAATATCTACCTCAAACAGCCGGTGGAGGAGGTTCCGGACCAAGCGCCAGTATGGCTGTAGAGGTGGACAGTGCCAGTAGATATGAAATAAGGTGCCTCAGTCATTAAGACACCTCCAACAACGGTCCAAGGTTGAGGGATATATGGCATGTAGATGAGATGGTTTCATGTACCATAGGAATAGTGCCTTATAAGTATTTTCTTTATACAGTGTGCATATGGAGCTTTTAGCTTCTCTAGACCATAGTGTTTGCCACTGTTTGAGGGGGAATTCCTCTCCAAGAGTCTCCTCCCATTTAAGCACGTAACTATGTTTCCGCTGAGTACCCATATTGAAGGAATTTATAAGTTTCTATATTTCCAAAGTTAAGCCCTTCTGTGAGGGGCCAGAGAGAACTAGGCGCTTGAACCAGGACAATTTGGATAATTGAAGGTTAGGCGTGAAGGTCAGGGCATAGTGCCAAATCTGGAGATAGCCAAAAAAGGCACTATGAGACAGCTCATGTTTTTCCCTGAGATCCTCACAGGACAGTAATACTCTCATCACTGGATTCACCGGGTGGCCATTGTGAAATATGTTCCTCTGCAGCCACGCAGAAATCATGTGATAGGTGAAGCTGTCTGGTAATTTAGGATAATAGAGAAAAGCTGTCACTAAGGAGGCCTCTGATTGGAGGGAGTGGGTTTGTTTTAGCTGTCGCCAGATATTGCGTAACAGATTCATGGTAGGTAGCAAAGGTGGAGGGAATATGAGCGTTAATGTTCCATAATAAATTGTTCGGGTGGATTGGGGCCAACCACAATTTTTCTATTGGGGTCCAACAAGTGTATGTCAGTAACCCATGAAGCTATAGCCCACAATTGAGAGGCGTAGTAGTAGCAGAGGAGGTTCAGAAAGGCCAGGCCCCCTTCATTTCACGTGCCACATCACATCGTGGTTTAGATATATAGATGACATTTTAATTTTTTGGGAGGGGGATGTGGAGACTTTACAAGCCTGTATCTCTGCTATGAACAAAAATGATTACAATTTATCCTTTACGATGACTTATCGTGATTCGCATGTTACATTCTTAGATCTCACAATTTACAAAGACCTAGAAGGTAAATCAACAACACTCTATAGGAAGGCCACAGCTGGTAATACCATTTTGCACGCCACTAGTGTACACCCTATATCTTTAATTCAATCAATCCCTTACAGCCAATATCTCTGTCTCAGGAGGAACTGCTCGGATGAGCAGGCTTTCCTGTCGAAGGTGTGGACTCTACGGGAGAGACTCCTGAGACGGGGCTACTCTCATAAATGTTTAAAACGGGCTTTCAGATGAGCAAAGGACAAGAAAAGGGAAGAGTTACTTTTCCCCAATAACAACAAAAAAACAGAAATTTCACAAACTACCCGTATAATTACACGTTACAATGACTATTCCCAAACAGTTCAACGGATTATAGAAAAACACTGGCACCTCTTACTGGTAGATCCTTCTTTAAAGACATGGATTTCACATACCCCTGCCATAACTTACCGTAGAGGGAAATCCTTAAAAGATTCATTAGTTTGTAGTGAGTTTTCCGGACCTTTCAGAACAGACCCATGCATGCGCCACGGCACCTTTATTTGCAGTGGCTGCCCCTACTGCCTGTACATGGACACACGGAAGACTATATATCTTCCAAATGGCCACAGATATAATCCTAGACATTATGCTAATTGTAAGACGATGGGGGTAGTCTATCTACTTACATGTCATTGTGGTAGTTTTTATGTAGGAAAAACCAAGCTTGAGTTTTGGAAAAGGGCCTATCGCCATATTCAGAGTATGGTGACGGCCAATCCGGAACTGCCGCTTGGTAGACATGTCAAGTACCACCATGCTAGTCGGTGCCCTGGTGTACGGTTTCTCATCCTGGACTGAGTTCACCCTAACCCTAGAGGTGGAGATTGGAACAAGACATTTTTACAAATTGAAACTCGGTGGATTGAGAAACTGGGGGCAACTAGCCCCCCAGGGTTGAACACCCAACTGAGTTTCCGCCCATTCCTGGAAGGGTTCTCGTCTGGGGGTTGTGAAAAAGAACCTATCTAAGAGGCGATTCAGTATCAGATGAAGCCCGTAGGAACACATAGCTATGTTGGTTCCCTCATTATTTACAGGGAATTTTGACAAATCCCAATATCCCCTCAGGGGAATTTCCCTTTTATGTTCCTATGTATTTACCATCTTCTTATGATTTGTAACTTTGTATATAATAATTATTTGTATACCATATTTATTAATTTCATGACTTATGTGTTCTTTTTACATTATTGAGTATTGCACTATTGAACATCATGCTTACTGTGGGATATCGGCAATAGATGTAAACAAATTATACTATTGCCTTACTTATTGTTTCTGGTTTTCATCTGCTATTATGATATGTTTTTGTATCATGGGGTATGTACTGACCATCTTGGATGTTGCTGTCAGCTGACCCTTGCTCACATATTCTTTTCATCAGGTCCTTCATAATACAATGGTGCCCTGATGGGATGTCCTATTTCCCCCGTCGTTGCCTTCCTGGCCCCCACCCGGCGCACAAAGCCCCCTGATCCCTGTTGGGATTTTAGGGGGGAGGCCCTTGCGGTCGCAGCTTGAGTGGGGATGGGGTCGGTTCCCTGGGACCTTCCCCTTGCCCACCCGGCCTGCGCGCCACTGTGTGTCGGTGGATTGGGTGTGCATGACTGGATCGCATATTGCTATGCGGTGTGGCCATGCACGCCCACCTTGGGATCCTCCTGCTGTCGGCTCTGTACGCACATTCCCGCACATCACGGCTGTTGACATCACGACATAGACGCCCGCCCTGCGTAGGCGCGGGCATCTTCTTATAATGGCGACGATCGGTTCCAGCCACACATGCCGCTCTTCTCTGCTGACCACCGCCGTGCTTTCTCTCCTCTTTTGGACAGGTATTTGAATCCCCTTTGTATTGGGAACTGCCTGTGTTAACATCCTGGGCCCCTGGTGTGATTCATTGATGCCCGGCTTCCTTCTGGTTCATGAGTTGGTCAAGTGGGGCACCTATTTTAAGTTGCAGCACATGAGTTATTGCTTATGTTTGGGGTTACTCGTATAGGCCACACTTTTAGGTCCATGTTATGGGTAAACAGTAACCTCTGTCTTTCTTTGGGCTTATTAATCTCCATCTTTGCTTAAATGGGGATAGTATGCCGCCCTCTATTAATTTTTTCTGGCAAAGTGACCTAGAGAGCTAACATAGAAATCCCCTCATATTATGAATTGGCCTGGACTGCTTCTCAGTTCGGCTTAGAGATATGTATTTCTAATCACATTATACTTTCCCTCCCTCCATTTTGGAGGGATGGTTTGGTATATCTATGTAATTCTACTATATCGCTATGCAATTTATATCCAATTACCCTAAAACACTACATTTATATACCGGTGCCAAATAGAATTCCAGATAATTGCCTTTGACACTGGGCCATTATTTCTTTTCTTTCTTTTAAATTACAGACCTCTGTGATCTCATGACCCTGGCCTTACCAACTGTGTCTCTTAACGACACCCACATAGGAGTCGGGGCTGTCGTATCCCGTCTGGCCAGTTTTTTTGGGAGGCTCAGTGGTGACTGAGGAGGCAAGGCGGTGGTGGTGACCCATTTGGGCCACCTACTTACAGGTTGTTCCAGCTGACAGTGGTATCTGAGATTGTTTGTATACATGTGAATCACATCCTATGTGTTTTCCTTCTCAAAGGTATCTTTGTGACTCATTTTGAGGTTTCCTTAGCATTTCTGTGCTTCTAAAAGTATGTTCAAGTATTCATTTTTTGTATTACATTCTAGAATACACTTCTCTATCTGTGCCCCTGAAAAAAGGACAAGATCCTGCAATGCATCGGGCTTTGAGAAGTTTACTATATATAACTACATGTATACTGCTTTTGTGTATGGATTGGTTGATAATCCAATCTTATAATTGTATCTTCTAATGTACTAATAAAAATTGTTCAACTTTTTTACAAATTTGATTGTCGGTCTGCCTTAAAAGTCCTAACCATTTGGGGGGTATTGCTCTGTTTGACATTATAAGTCCAGGGACGATGGTAGTCGGGTTCAGATACCCGGGTGGTGAATGTATCTATAAAAATTGAATTTGTTCCTACTTTAAATCAGTAAATTTATGTAGTGACCAATTTGTGCTCCTAAGTCCATCTTTTTTGCACAATGTTTGTGTATAATGAGTTGACATCAATTGTCACCAACAGATCATCTTTTTCTACATGAAGCCCCTTGATATCATTAATTAATTGCTTGCTATCTTTAAGATATGATCTGCCCCTTGGCACTATTGGTTGCAAGAGTTCATCTAGATATTCTCCTAACCTGGAGTACAGGGAGTCAATCCCGCTCACAATAGGTCTTCCTGGAGGTTTTTTCTGGTCCTTGTGAACGTTTGGTAAGTAATATATAACAGGTGTCTTGGATGTCTCCGGTACCAGGTATCTTGCCTCTTTCTTACTCAGGAACCCGCTATCCTTTCCCTTTGCCACGAATGCCTTAAGTCTTTTCTCGTAAGTCTTCTTTGGATTATGTTTCAATTTCTTGTAGGTGTCTTCCTTGGTTAGTAAATTCTCCATCTCTTTTGCATAGTCTGTTTCATTCAGAATGACAAGGCCTCCCCCCTTCTCTGCCAGCCTTATCACCACTTCTTTCTTCCTCTCCAATTCTCTGATGGTATCCCAGATCTTTTTCTTTTTTGATTTGTGGGTTTTCAGATTCTTTATGTCCTCTTCCACCATTTTCCTGAACACCTCTAGGCCCTCTTTCCCTGTACATTTAGGGTTAAAAATTGAATTATTCCTTAGTTTTGTGTGTTCATAGTACGTTTGTATGGGGGTGATGGTATCCCGCCTCTTAGTTGCAAAAAGTTTTTTTATGTTCAGTTTCCAAATAAATTTATGTAGATCAATATATAATTCGAATTTGTCCAAACTTTTTTCTGGGGCGTATTTCAAACCCAGATCCAAGATATTCAATTCCTCCTCATTAAGCTGAAAATTGCTGAGGTTGAAGATTCCCTTGCCTAATATTTTCTCCTTCTTTTTCTTTCTCTTCTTTCCCCCTCGTTTGCCCCTTGGGCAGTTCTTTCCCCACAACCAAATATCCTGGTTTGGGGCCCT
This sequence comes from Glandirana rugosa, assembly GCA_018402905.1. Lineage (NCBI taxonomy): Eukaryota > Metazoa > Chordata > Amphibia > Anura > Ranidae > Glandirana > Glandirana rugosa. The sequence goes on from BLSH010288576.1 coordinate 39,743, forward strand.
CTCTCCAATCTCCCCTCTGGGGTTGCCACGACACTTCCCTGTGGGTTGGGTAGAACGGTCTCTCCCATGTATTGCCATCCCTCTGGAATCTGGGGGGGCCCCGATCCCAACCCCAATATGATCTGGGTGGTCCAAACCCTCCTTGACTCCTGGGTGGTACCCCATTCTGTCCCCTGGGAAAAAAACTTTTTTGATACTCATGTTGATGACTTTGTTCATATCTTAAAGGTGAGTACCTGTTATAGGTATTTATAGATCTCCTAGGTGTCCTGGTACCATATCCATGTTCTCTCCTTCTTAGGCTTTCCTGTCTTGGCCCCCTACGTGGCTCATTTCCTGAATTGGTGTCCTGATGTTGGGTGTTCTATGTGCTGATCTTGGCGTTCTCTGTGGTCTAACCACTGCCCAGGTTTCTTCCTCATCATCTATTTCCATGGACATTTCCCTTGACGTATCATTCATATCAGCATCAGCGGGTTCTTCTGATCCATAATCCTCATCCACTTGCCAACTATAGACTTGTTGGTTTTTATAGTCTAATTCATCCCTCCTAAATTTCTTTTGTTTTTTCAGTTGTATTTCTTTATCATATTTTTGCATGCCTTCTTGTAGGGTTTTTTCTCTCTCCTTATATTGTCCCCATAGGGCATAAGCTTCTCTTTTATTTGTTGGATCAGGTTTTCAGTTTTCTTTCATTTGAACTGTCTCCTTTTCACTATCAATCCTAGGAGCTCAGTTTCTTTCATTTTGAAGAATCTGTACCATTCATCCATGAGTCTTTTGTCTCCAAGGCCGTCATTAGGGGATATGTGCCATCTCAGCCTTCTGGAGGTTATTTTTTCTGAAATGTACATCTCTAATGTAGAGAGGTCCCACCAAACTCTCAGCTGCTTTTCCATATTGTGTTTTAATTGTTTAAACAGACTCCCCATGTCTTGATCATTCACTACATGCTCTTGCTTAAAACTCTTCCAGGTCTATGGTTCTAGTACTCATGTACCTTAAAATATCCATTGCAGCAGTAAAAATAGTACCAATGGTACTATCAAAATAAGGAGAAAAGTAAGGGAATAGTCATGTGACCGCATGTTGCCCAGCAACAACCGGCTACATAAGCCAGAGGGAGATGTAAGATGGTGCCGCCTCAGATGATGTCCTAATGACGAAACGCGTAAGGCGGAGCCATTAGGGTCATTACGTAGTTCCAGTTTCCGGTTTTGTGCCCGTGGAACGCAAGCTGCGGCAACGAAAACACTTAACCACGCATCTGACTTCTCTAACCATAAGTGTAAGTGGATCTGTGTGCATGGGTATTTGCTGAAACATTTATCACATCATGGAAATCTTTTCTTGTCACCCCTTTGCACAAGGATGAATTGAAGGCAATGCATGGTAAGAGATCCAACTAACACCCTCCATAGGAAAGAGAGACCTGCGGTGAGTACTATACGGGACTGTATTTAGACTGCCACCAAGGGGTCTCTGAGTGGTACTACACTAAAGAATTTGGTTCATCAATTGAATATCATTCTGTGGACTTGATTTATTTATTTATTCAGTTTGGTTGGACTTTTTTGCACACCAGGCACTTTCTTTATTCTCATGTACTGGCCTGACACAGGCCTATTTATTTATGTTATTTTCATTTTATGTAATTCATTTTAGGTGCTTTTTATTATATCTTGCTTGTTGAGCATGTATACAATTGCACCTTTTAAGCAGCACCACAGCACCCTATATCGCTTTATTCTGTCTTTGGCTTCTGCGTGTCAGTAGTCCTAGGTGAGGGCAGCAACTTCATATTATACATGTGAATTGACATATTTTTATTTTATTTTTTTTTTATATTATTTTTGATTTTCATTTATTTCCGTATATTTTTGATCTATTCAACTCTTATCAATTTTCACTAATTCCCACTGTTTGGTGAGGTTACATATCCATAGCACGGCATTCCCTTACTCTTTTCCTTAGGCAGTAGCTCCTGTCAAATGTGACCCATTCACCATGCGGTTGTGACGCAGTGGTGCAGGAATTTAGACAGGAAAATAGGAGTCAGGGGGGTGGGGGTGGCAGCTGGACAGGAAGGGGGCAGTGGGACAGGAGGGAGAAGTGTCACAGGAGGGGGAAGTGTCACAGGAGGGAGGCAGCAAGTGGCACAGGTGTGGGGCAGCAGGATAGGAGGGGGCAGCAGGACAGGGAGTGGGATGTGGTGTTGTACAGGTGGTATGGGGTAGGGGTATGGTGGCCCCTGTGTACAGGTCAGTGGGGTGTTGGGGTAATGGAGGCCCCTGAGAACAGGTAGTTGGGTGTTGTGGAGTATGAGGTGAGTGCAGGGTGAGGTTGATGGAATGCAGGTACTGGATCCCAGCCACCATGGTTTGGTAATGGGTGTACCTATACCTAGGTGGGTGTATAAGGGTAGCTCAGGTATGGTGGGATGGGGCCCCTGTGTGCAGGTATTGGGTATTGTCATTCACTGAAGTGCAGGGTGAGGTTGATGGAGTGCAGGAAGTCTATGCCATGCTGGAGGTGGAGCTGTCCTCTGTCACAGAGGTGGCAGGACTTGGGGACTCTGGTCTACACACAGTACTCCTCCAGGGGGGAGCCACATGTATTGGTGGCCACCATCGTCATGCTGAAGGCGGCATTGACAAACTCTGGCTTACAGTGCTGTGGCTGACCACCCTTCAGCAGGAGTAGTATGGCCAGGGTGATCAGTGTGGGAGGCCGCATCCTTCACTCCATGGGGTCTCTTGGGGAGATCTCTGTGTGATGGGAGATAAGCCTGCGGTGTCCTCCGGGGAACCGGTTCTCTGAGGGCTATTCGGGAAAGTGTGCACTGGAGGGTTCCACCTGCACTCTGTACACGGGGAGGCATGGAGGAGACTCCGGGGGTTCTGGGACTCTGGATTGAGCTCCGCTCTATGGGGCATGAGACAGGGACTGGCCAAGGACTTGTGGTCAAGAATGGAAGAGTGTAAAGCAGTGTGAGCTGGCAGGGGCCCAGAAGCTGGGACGCAGTTTCTGGCTGCTATGGCGACCTGGTGCCTGGGATTTGTCAAGCTCTGCATTAAAGTTCCCCTTTACTCCAGAGTTCCCAGAGCCTCTCTTATATCAAAGTACATTAAAGTAATAGGAGGAACTCTGCAGACCCTGATGTAAAGGGGAACTCTGCGCACTGTTATGTAAAGGGGAACATTGCACACTCTGGTGTAAAAGGGAACTCTGATGTAAGGTGGTCTCTGATCACCAGAGCCCCCTTACATCAGAGTCTGCAGCTTCCCCCTTTACATCACTGTCTGCAGCGTTCCCCTTTACATCACAGTCTGCAGAGTTCCCCTTTACAACAGAGTCTGCAGAGCCCCCCCTTACATCATAGTTCACAGTGTAAGGACAGGGCAAGGGGGAACTCTGCAGACCCTGATGTAAAGGGGAACTCTACACACCCTGATGTAAAGGGGAACTCTAATGTAAGGTGGTCTCTGGTCACCTGAGCCCCCTTACATCACATTCTGCAGCATTCCCCTTTACATCAGAGTTCACAGTTTAAGGGCAGGGCAAGGGGGAACTCTGCAGACCCTAATTTAAAGGGAAACTCTGTGGACTATGGTGTAAAGGGAAACTCTGATGTGGGGGGTCTCTGGACACCTCTTTTCAGCAGATGGCAGGGCAGTCTGTCTGTGGCGTAGAGCATGCACTAACCTAAAGTTTCTGGTGCAGTCCAGAGCTGGGTAGGAATGGATCCCCTTCATCTCCCGCTCCCCTTCCTTGCAGTATATTTCAAATTAGTGAAAAAAGCGCCTTTATGAGGCGAGCCATCAGTGGACCACTCCACCCTCTGCCCTAGCCAAGCTGAGCTCTCCCCATACTGCCCTGCCCCGCCCTCCAGCCGAGCCATCAGCTGACCGACCCGCCCTCCCCCCGAGCCAAGCTGAGCTCTCAGAGTACTGCCCCGCCCTCCACCCGAGCCGCCCAGAGCCAAGCGGAGCTGTCTGTGGACCGCCCCACCCCCCATCCGAGCCATTCTGAGCCAACCTGAGCTTGCAGCGTACCGCCCTGCCCTCTGCCCGAGCTGTCCCGAGCCAAGCCGAGCTGTCAGCGGACCGCCCAGCCCTCCGCCCAAGCGGGTACTCCCCGCCCTCCAGCTGAGCTTTCCCGAACCATCAGTGGGCTTCCCCGCCCTCAGCCCATCAGCAGATCTTCCCACCCCCCCGCCCGAGCTGACAAATGAAACAGCCTGGAGAGAGGAGGGGGAGCCGGTACTCAGCAGCAGTGTGACAGCATGTTCCCATCCATTGACAATTACGGATCGGATGGGAAAGAGAGATATGCTACCTGTTTTTTTACACAAACATAACTTTGCTCTGGGGGGGCTCACCCCAAACCCCTCCCTTATCTACCTCCCTGTATACGCTCCCAATGTAGCTCAAGCAACTTTTTTCTCAGGGTTCTATAAAATATTTAAAAAATATTCCGCCCCTCACATGTATATTGGTGGTGATTTTAACCTTGTGGCCCACCCTCATTTAGACAGAAACCACACAACAACCTTTACCGGGGCTTTTCCCAAGTCACTGACTAAATCATTACAAAACCTACAATTGATTGATGCTTGGCGAGCACACAACACAGGAGATAAGGATTATACATTTTACTTCCACCCCCATGATTCATTTGCCAGATTGGACTATATTTTTTGTACTCCTGTTATTTTATCTAACTATACCAAATCCAAAATCCACCTTTGCCCATGGCCGGATCATAATATTGTAACCATGACCACCTCTATACTCCTGGTGTCTCAATGACTCCCTTCTCACTGATCCAATAACTTGCCAAGAAGTTTTCACTTCCATTCAAGAATATTTTGACTTAAATTCTACACCTGATATTTCCCCTGGCACATTGTGTGTGGCCCACAAGGCAGTTTTACATGGCCAACTTATTAAAATAGCATCAAGAAAAATCAAAGAATGTTGGCAACACATCCTTATATTAAACACTGAGCTAGAGAAACTACACAAAGCACAAATTGGGAACCCATCACCTGATACCCGGCAATTAATAGCTCAGAAGAGGCTGGAGTTAGACACCCTTTTGTCAGCCAAGGTAAAAAAATACCTCAGATGGTCGAAAGCTAAATTTCTCCTACATAGTAACTTGGCATCCTCCATGTTTGCCCGTAAACTTAACCACACCCTACACCCACCCCATGTCTACAAACTCTGAGATGCCACCAGTAAGATTGTTTCCCTTCCTAAGGAGGTTCTCAGAATTTTTGATAACTTTTACTCAAACATACTGGCCACCACTCAATCTCAGCCTCCACAAGCACCATTGGATTGGCTCGCTTCTCTGTCACTCCCCATCCTCTCAGCTGGAAGCTTTGAATGCACCTTTCTCTGACGAGGAGATTTTTTTGAGTTATTAAATCCCTAAAACGATCAGTGGCCCCTGGCCCTTATGGTTTCATAACCAGTTACTTTAAATACTATGCCTCCATATTAACACCACACCTGACCGCTTTGTTTAACAATATTCTAAAAGGTGCACATTTCCCAAACGAAATGACACTAGCTAATATGTCGCTGCTGCCAAAACCCCTTAAAGACCATCTACTTCCATAAAATTACAGACCAATTTCGGTCATTAACAATGACCTAAAAATTTTTAGCTGGGCCTTGGCTGACAGATTGGCTGCTATTATAGAAACTCTAACGTCTCTAGACCTCTCCAGGATTTATTCCGAACAGATTTATCACCGATAATATCCAGCTAAATATGAATGTTCTTCGAGGTGCTAAGTTACACTCCAAACAAGTTTTATTGTTGAGCCTTGATCTCAAGGCCTCTCAACAAGCCTTTTGACAGTGTACTCTGGCCTTATCTTTTCTCTGTGTTGCAGTGTATGGGTTCTAATAATGAATTTATATCAGGTTTGCAAGCACTCTACCACCAAGCTAAAACGAGAATCAAACTACCGGGTTGTAATTCGGACTCCTTCACACTGGGCAGGGGCACTCGCCAGGGATGCTGCCCCCTCTCCCCTTTATTATTTGCCTTAGAACCACTAGCGGTAGCAATTAGACAACACCCAGACATAGCTGGGTATCACACTAAGTCCCTCCAATAAAAGCTCTGCATGTACACAGATGACGTGATGCTTTTTTTGACACCCCCCCGCAAATCTCCCTACCAAACTTATTATCAGTGCTATCCCATTTTGCATCTATATCTGGTCTTTCGGTCAATATTAATAAGTCAGTAGCCCTACCTGTTAAGTTCGTGGTTCCTTCCCCTTTCAATGGGCGGTCGCCAAAATACCTTATCTGGGAATATTTGTCACACCAAAAATGTCCTCCATTTTTGCAACAAACTATTCTGCATGTGTCTCACGCCTCCGGAATCTCCTTAAAATATGGTGCTCCTATACTATCTCATTCCTGGGGAGAGTCACGGCAATTAAAATGACCTTGTTACCCAAAGTCCTATATCTCTTTAGAGCTCTCCCAATTAATATCACCAAATCCTTTATAGACAACTTACAAAAAGACATTAAGAACTTTATATGGCAAAATAAACGCCCTAGATTTTCCAAACAAATTTTATACAAATCCCAATCTGCTGGTGATCTTGGTTTACCTAACCTTTGGTTATACTTCCTTGCTGCACGTTTCTCGCAAATAGCCCAATGGAATATCCCACACTCACAAGTTCCATGGGTGAGATTTGAAAACGATATTGTTCCTCCATATCACCTTCCGGGCATCTTTTGGTCTCTTTCCATCTCTAACCACAAACTTATACCCCTTAACAAGATAGTGTATCAAAACAAACTTAGTCTTATCTCTAGAGCTCCTCTCAGTGCATCCTTTTTGGGTGGTCCAATGTTTTCCCCAGCTTTTGACTCTCCAGACAGTTTTATTTGGTGGCATACTACCTCCTTGTCGGACTTCCAAATCAATGGAGCGTTTGCCTCATTTAATCTTCTTCACACACAGAAACAGATCCCTCTGCATTACCGATATATGCAGATCAAACACTTCTTTGGCTCTCAATACAGTCTTTCCCCTTCCTCTCCAAACACTTTTTTTGAGAGATATGCCGTGACTCCCCTAGGGGAAAAGGCCTTATTTCTGAGATTTATAGAGCTGCAATAGCCTCCTATTTCCCTAATGACCCCCCTTACTGGGCCAAATGGGAATCGGACTGTGATACACAATTTACTGAGGAGGAGTGGGACACAATGTTGGATAATCTACGCAAATGCACCAAATCTCTGTCGGTTAGGGAACCCGCAATAAAAGTATTGACTAGATGGTATTACACCCCCTCTAAACTTCAAGCAATCTTCCCTGAGACCTCTGGCCTCTGCTTCCATGGATGTCCGATGAGGGGCACTTTTAAACACACATTTTGGGATTGTGGGCATCTCTCCTCTGAATGGGCCAACATATCTGAGATTGCAACTGCAATTTCGGGCACACACATAACTCTCACAATCTCAATGTGCCTTATAGGAGCCCTAATTCCGGGGGTCCTCCGCAGAGAGGAGAGACTTATCCATACCATTTGTATCTCCACTTTATGGGCTATTTCTCTACACTGGAAAACCTCATTTGTCCCACTATCCTCTGTGTTGGGAAGAATCGATGGAATAATGCTAATGGAGAGGATTCTTTATACATTATTGGATAAAATGAGAATTGAGCGGACACCTGGATGTTCGGGTTTATCTGGTTCGGCTGAACTTTGCGGAAAAGTTTGGGTACGGTACAGAACTTGACCCGAACTTGACCCCGGACCCCGAACCCCATTGAAGTCAATGGTGACCCGAACTTTTGGGCACAAAAATGGCTGTAAAAAAGTCCTGGAAAGGGCTAGAGGGCTGCAAAAGGAAGCAAAATGGGGGTAAGAGTAGCACAAGTGCACTACAAACAAATGTGGATAGGGAAATAACTTACAATCACATAAAAAAAATAAAAATGGGAGGAGGAGATGGATGTGGAATAGGAGCCTAGAGGTTGACTAGGCCATGACCGTGGCAGTGTAGGTGGAAGTGGCGGTGGTGGAGGAGGAGGAGGAGGAGGAGGTAGCCAACACTGTTTTTTGTTTGTATGGTTTTTTTTTTCTAATTGGGTTAGCCCCCAAAATATTGAGACATATTCAAAAAAACAAGTATACCAATGACTGTGTGTGTCTAAATGTCTATTCTGCACAAGGTACAGACAAGTCTTGTGGGATCCATTCCTGGTTCATTTTAATAAACGTTAGCTTGTCCACGTCTGGGATAACGCCCCCTGCCATGCTAAACACACGTTCAGACAATACACTGGCTGCAGGGCAGGCCAGCACCTCCAAGGTATAAAGGGCAAGCTCAGGCCATGTGCCCAATTTGGAGACCCAGAAGTTGAATGGGGAAGACCCATCAGTCAGTATGTGTAGGCGTGTGCACACATACTGTTCTACCATGTTGCTGAAATGCTGCCTCCTGCTAAGATGTTGCCTATCAGCTGGTGGTGCTGTTTGTTGTGGCGTGCTGCTGACAAAGCTTTTCCACATTTCAGCCATGCTAACCCTGCCTTCTGAGGTGCTGGCGGTGCCACAGCTGCATTGGCGACCTCTTCCTCCTCCTCCGCCTTCGCCTTGTGCTTCCACAGAGCCCCCTGTGTCATTTGGGAATGCCCTCAGCAGCACGTCTACCAGCGTGCGCTCATAGTCACGAATCTTGAGATCACGCTCCAGTGAGGGAATTAAGGACAGCACATTGTCCTTGTAATGGGGATCCAGCAGGGTGGCCACCCAGTAATCGGCACAAGTTAAAATGTGGGCAAATCGGCTGTCGTTGAGCAGGCACTGCAGCATGTAGCCGCTCATGTGTGCCAGGCTGCCCAGAGGCAAAGACAAGCTGTCCTCTGTGGGAGGTGTATCATCTGTGTCCTTCATATCCCCCCAGCCATGCTCCAGTGATACCCACGAGCTGTGTTGGGTGCCACCCTGCTGTGAACACAGTTCCTCCTCCTCCTACTCCTCATCATCTTCCTCGTCCTCCTCATCCTCCAGAACTGTGCCCTGCCTTGAAAATTTTTTACCTGGCCTATGTTGGTGCAGGAACCCACCCTCCGAGCCACTTGTGAATGACTGGCCTGATATCTGTGGAATTGACCCATTTTCCTCCTCCTCTTCCTCCTGTGCCACATCCTCTTCCATCATCGCCCAAAGTGTTTTTTCAAGGAGACATAGAAGTGGGATAGTAACGCTGAGAACAGCGTCATCGGCACTAGCCACGTTGGTGGAGTACTCAAAACACCGCAATATGGTACACAGGCCTCGCATGGAGGCCCATTCGCTGGTGGTGAAGTGGTGCTGTTCCGCAGAGCGACTGACCCGTGCGTGCTGCGACTAAAACTTCACTATTGCCTGCTGCTGCTCGCACAGGTGAAGTTCCACGTTGTGGGCACGTCACATAGGAGGGGGTGAGTGGGAAGGCCGAAGTTCCGCTGCAGCGCAGACAGACGAGCAGCAGCAGGGTGAGAACGCCGAAAGTGCGCACAGACGGACCGCACTTTCTGCAACAGCCCTGACATATCCGGGTAGTTTTTTAGAAATGTCTGCACCACCAAATTCAGCACATGCGCCAGGCAAGGGATGTGCGTCAATCTGGCTAGGCCCAGAGCTGCTACGAGATTTCGCCCATTATCGCAAACCACCAGGCCGGGCTTGAGGCTCAGTGGAAACAACCACTCATCGGTCTGTTGTTCAATGCCCATCCACAGCTGCTGCGCAGTGTGGGGTTTATCCCCCAAATATATCAGTTTTAAAAATGCCTGCTGTCGTTTCCCCCTGGATGTGCTGAAGTTGGGGGTGAAGGTGTTACACTGAGCGGATGAGGAGTTGGTAGAGGAAGAGGAGGAAGCGCAGTAGGAGGAGGAGGCAACAGGAGGCAAAGAGAAATGCCCTGCAATCCTCGGTGTCGGAAGGACATGCGCGAAACGGCTAGCCGCCTAAGGCCCACCCACCACTACATTTGCCCAGTGTGAAGTTAGTAAGATATAGCGTCCCTGCCCGTGCTTACTGGTCCATGTATCAGTGGTTATGTGGACCTTGCCACAGATGGCGTTGCGCAGTGCACACTTGATCTTGTCCACGACTTGTTTGTGCAGGGAAGGGATGGCTCGCCTGGAAAAGTAGTGGCGGCTGGGAACCACATACTGTGGGACAGCCACCACCATCAGGTTTTTGAAACTGTCCGTGTCCACCAGACGGAATGACAGCATTTCAAAGACCAGAAATTTTGAAATGCTGCCATTCAGGGCCAGGGATCGTGGGTGGGTAGGGGTGTACTTCCTCTTTCTCTCCAGTGTTTGGGAGATGGACAGCTGGAAGCTTCCAAGGGAGCATGTGGAAATGCTTGGGGACGGTGGCGGACATGGTGGCGTTACTGTCATATCGTCTGTTTGCTGGGTGGCAGGTGACACTGTCACTGTAGAAGTGGAGGAAGAGGCCGAGGCAGCAGCAGAAGAGGAATCAGGAGGAGGCCGAGACCTTTCTTGGATTTTGAGGTAATTATTCCAATGCAGCTTGTGCCTTGAATTTAGATGCCTGGTCATGGGGGTTGTGCTCAGGTTGAGAACATTTATGCCCCGGCTCAGGCTATCATTGCACAGCTTGCAAACCACTTGTGTCTTGTCGTCAGCACATTGTCTGAAGAACTGCCACCCGGGGGAATGCCTTTGAGCTGCCTTTGGTGTGCTAGGTCCCTGGGTGCGGTGGGTAGTAGCAGGCCTACTGTCTAGGGGACGCTCACTCCGCTCACACCTGCTTCCTCTTTTGCTGTGCTGGTGCGACCAACACCTCTTCCTCCAAACTGTGTCCAGTTCTGGAGACCACACTTACAAAAGATATTGATAAAATAGAACGAGTTCACAGATGAGAGACTCTCTAATGGACATAGAGAGGGCCTCTGTCGGTGAAATCTGTTGCTGTAGGTTTATATTTTGTACTTTTTTTGTATTTTACCTAGTGCTGTGGAGTTGTTGTGTGGGTGTATATTTTGTGGTGTGGTTTTATAGATTGATAGGCACAGTGAGGTTGCATTTGATGGGCATAGTGAGGCCACAATTGATGGGCACAGCGAGGCTGCATTTGATGGGCACAGTGAAGCCACAATTTATGGGCACAGTGAGGTTGCAATTGATATATACACATACAGTGTACATATATTCCTTACTGTGTCTATCAATTGCAACCTCACTGTGCCCATAAATTGTGGCCTCACTGTGCCCATCAAATGCAGCCTCACTGTGCCCATCAATTGTTGCCTCACTATGCCCATCAAATGCAACCTCACAGTGCATATCAATTGCAGCCTCACAATGCCCATCAAATCCAACCTCACTGTGAACATTAAAAGCAACCTCACTGTGCCCATTAAATGCAACCTCACTGTGCCCATCAATTGTGGCCTCACTGTCCCCATCAAATGATTAGTATATACCATAAGGAAGGTGGATGTATATGGGGGGGTGGTATTAGTATATACAGTAAGGAAGGTGGGTGTATATGGGGAGGGGGTGGTATTAGTATATACAGTAAGGAAGGTGGGTGTATATACTAATACCACCCCCCTCTATATACACCCACCTTCCTTACTGTATATACTAATACCACCCCCTTCCCATATACACCCACCTTCCCGTGGGTGGTATTAGTATATACAGGAGGGAAAGGTAGGTGTAGCTGTATACAAGAGGAGGATCTTTCCAGGCCAGACTCCAGCACAAAATGCTAGCTTTAAATTCCAAACTGCCTTATCTGACAAGGAGTCCCAGCAGGCTGAGGCAGCAGCAATCCCACTGACACTTCTTCTCCTGTGCTCCTCTGCCAGTGCTGCCTGTCTGATGATCTCTCTGCCTCTGCGGACTGCAGGCAAGACGGGCTAGGCAGCAAAATGTCCACAGACTACAGTCCTCCTTGGATCGGAGTCGGATGGATGGCTGGCTCCTGGTTGGCTCTCTCCGCACGCTTCCTCGGCACGAGTCATGAGTGGGCGGCGCTGATGCGGGCGTCGCGCTGGCCGAGTCACGTCTGCTGTGCGCAGTGTGACTCAGTCAGGAGGGAGGAGAAGGAGGCTGGGCTTGCTGCTCAGCACCGCAGAAGAGCCTGGAGCGCGTGCTGCATGCAGCAGCAGACAGCCCAGTAGGGTTGCCACCTTTTCTTCAAGCCAAACCCGAACACTTTAGCGGCGCAAGGCAAATTTATTTGTAGTATACACTTTAGGATTGTAAAGACCTGGAACATCTTTGGGTGCACTAAGGATAGCAATAATGAGGGAGGTTAGCGTGCTGCGGCAAACAGTGGGTGTGACCAATTTGCGTTAACAGATGGCAACAGATTGGTGCGTGACTATCTTGGTTACTTGGGGAGCCACAGTCTGGTCTGACTAATGTGTCTGGGTTTTAGGCAGACCGAAACCTGGACACAGGACTCAAAACCTGGGCTGTTCAGGTGAATCCTAGGCAGGTGGCAATCCTCCCCTTTCATAATACAGGGTTCAGTGTCACCCCCACCTTTGTAATACAGGGGACAGTGGCACCCACCCTCCCCTATAACACAGGGGCCAGTGTTACACCTTGCTTAATATAGGGGCCAGTGTTACCCTCTCCATAATACAGGGGGCCCCCATAGAGGAACCCCATTAGAAGATCAGAATCCTCTTAGAAACCCAAAAAAAATCCAAATTGAAAAAATGCAGCACAACTTTACCCTTTAATTATATTAGTACAAATGTGATAAAATAATTGTGAATGATGGTGGAAACCCCCAAGGATAATCCAAGTATTAATAGACTTCCAATCTTATTTAAACATATATACCGTGCCATCTCCATACACATATAATACTGTATGAATAGTGGTGTAAATCCATTCCAAAATGCGCTGTGCTTAATTCAATTTATAACTCCTTTTGAGTTAGATACGTTGGAAATTTTAACATTTTGGAATGAATTTGCACCACTATTCATACAGTATTATATGTGTATTGAGATGGCACGGTATATATGTTTAAATAAGATTGGAGTGTATTAATACTTGGATTATCCTTGGGGGTTTCCACCATCATTCACAATTATCTTATCACATTTGAACTAATGTAATTGAAGGGGGATGCTGCGCTGCATTTAAAAAAAAAAAAAAAGTTTTTTTTTAGATCAGAGTCCCCTATATCTGATCCTCTTGTGTCTCTAAGAAGGGGGGTGATAAAAGGGCACACTGATCTAATGTGGGTCTCTAAGGGGGTGCTGATATGAGGAGAGTTCCCCTTATCTAATACAGGTCTCCCCACATACTCCCCCCCATTAGCTCATAGTCCCCTTATATCAGCACCTCCTTAGAGATCTCCATTAGATCATGGAGCCCCACCCACAAGTGTGCCCTGCCCCTAAAGACCCCATTAGACTGCCTTACCGAGAGCCGCTTCCAGCCAGGAAGTGTGGGACGGAGGTTGGGGGCAGAGCTGCTCTACTGTAGTGCTGTTTTCCATCCTTTTATTGTGGAGGGGGGGGCTTTGGGGAGAAGGCAAAGAAGAGGCAGGTGCTGTATCGATGTGCCCAGTGTGGGCCCTGTACAGCCTACCTTATGGGGCCCCCACCCCCTGAAGTGGAGGGGGTGAGAGGAGGAGGTTGGGGGGTGAAAGAAAAAGGGGGGGAGGCAGGAAAGAGAGAGGAAGGGGGTGGGGATG
>BLSH010288576.1:62336-95545 GCA_018402905.1 Glandirana rugosa
TGACCGCCACCAATGACTACCCGTTTACCATGTGATCGGCCGTGACGAAATCACGGCTGATCACAAATGGTACTGCCCCATTTGCACGGCACATGTGCGCGATCGGGAGTGCGCTGCACCTGTGCGTTGGTGGCGGCGTGTTCCAGGGAACACTGCCTGTCACAGACACTGGTATCAACCGCTAGCCGGTGGCTGTTACCTTGTGATCAGCTGTGATCTACTCACATGCACAGTGACCATGGTGTATCAACCGTCACACATCAGTGACCGTGGCCTGTCACCCATCACTGACCGTGGCCTATCACTCGTCACTGACCTTGGCTTGTCACCCCTCACCCATCAGTAACCACCGCCAGTAATCCATCAGTGACCACCACCAGTCACCCATCACCAATCAGTGAGCACGACAGTCACTCCTCACCCATCAGTGACCACTGCCATCACCCGTCACCCATCAGTGACCACACCAGACACCCATCACCCATCAGTGACCACCGCCAGTCACTCGTCACCAATCAATGAACACCACCAGACACCCGTCACCCATCAGTGACCACCGCCAGACACCGTCACCCATCAGTGACCCCCGCCAGACACCCGGCACCCATCAGTGACCGTGGCCTGTCACCCATCACTTACAGTGGCCTGTCACCCATCATTGACCGTGGCCTGTCATCTGTCACCCATCACTGACCGTGGCCTGTCACCCATTAGTGACCGTAGCTTGCCAACCGTCACCCATCAGTGACCATGGCGTGTCACCCATCACCCATCAGTGCCCATGGTGTATCAACCGTCACACATCAGTGACCGTGGCCTGTCACCCATCACTGACCGTGGCCTATCACTCCTCACTGACCTTGGCTTGTCACCGGTCACCCATCAGTAACCACCGCCAGTCACCCATCAGTGACCACCGCCAGTCACCCATCACCCATCAGTGACCACCGCCAGACACCCGTCACCCATCAGTGACAACCGCCAGTCACCCGTCAACCATCAACGACCACCGCCAGACACCCATCACCCATCAGTGACCACCATCAGACACCCGTCACCCATCAGTGACCACCGCCAGACACCCGGCACTCATAAGTGACCACGGCCAGACACCCGGCACCCATCAGTGACCACCGCCAGACACCTGGCACCCATCAGTGACCGCCGCCAGTCACCCGTCACCAATCAGTGAGCACGCCAGTCACTCCTCACCCATCAGTGACCACTGCCAGTCACCCATCACCCATCAGTGACCACTGCCAGTCACCCATCACCCATCAGTGACCACTGCCAGACACCCGTCACCCATCAGTGACCACCGGCAGACACCCGTCACCCATCACTGACCGTGGCCTGTCACCCGTCACTGACCTTGGCCTGTCACCCATCAGTGACTGTGACCAGTCACACATCTGTGACCACCACCAGTCACCCATCAGTGACCACAACCAGTCAACCATCAGTGACCACTGCCATCACCCATCACCCATCAGTGACCACCGCCAGTCGTCCGTCACCCATCAGTGACCACTGCCATCACCTGTCACCCATCAGTGACCACCGCCAGTCACCCGTCACCAATCAATGACCACCAGCAGACTCCCTTCACCAATCAGTGACCACCGTCAGACACCCTTCACCCATCAGTGACCCCGCCAGACACCTGGCACACATCAGTGACCACCGCCAGACACCCGTCACCCATCATTGACCACCGCCAGACACCTGGCACCCATCAGTGACCACCACCAGTCACTTATCAGTGACCACCACCAGTCACCCATCACCCATCAGTGACCTCCACCAGTCACCCATCAGTGACCATCACCGATTACCTGTCAGAGACCGTCATCACCGTGACGTGTCACCCGTCACCCATCAGTGACCATGGTGTATCAACCGTCACACATCAGTGACCGTGGCCTGTCACCCATCACTGACCGTGGCCTATCACCCGTCACTGACCTTGGCTTGTCACCCATCACCCATCAGTAACCACCGCCAGTCACCCATCAGTGACAACCGCCAGTCACCCATCACCCATCAGTGACCACCGCCAGACACCCGTCACCCATCAGTGACAACCGCCAGTCACCCGTCAACCATCAATGACCACCGCCAGACACCCGTCACCCATCAGTGACCACTGCCAGACACCCGTCACCCATCAGTGACCACCGCCAGACACCCGTCAACCCATCAGTGACCACCGCCAGATACCCGTCAACCATCAATGACCACCGCCAGACACCCGTCACCCATCAGTGACCACCGTCAGACACCCGTCACCCATCAGTGACCACCGACAGACACCTGGCACCCATCAGTGACCACTGCCAGACACTCGTCACCCATCAGTGACCCCTGCCATACACCCGGCACCCATGAGTGACCCCCGCCAGACACCCGGCACCCATCAGTGACCGCCGTCAGACACATGGCACCCAACAGTGACCACCGCCATAGTTGAGCTCAAGAAGATGAGGGTGTCCTCTTGCATATCTTCCATCCAAGCACCCCTGGTAATGTCAGAGACAAGCAAGAGTTGGCAACATGCTGGCAGCTAGGTACAAAATCAGTCAAAAATCTAGGCCTGGGTCAGAAACATGAATTATTAACAGACATAAGCAAGCAAAGTGAATCCAAAGAAGAATCAGACGAAGCCAGGTCAGTAACAGGATCGAGCAGGCTTTCAGGAACACAATTCACAAGGTAAAGCTGAAGACCATCCAGCAATAATACTAAGCAGGCCTGCTGAATATGTGAGCACATCTATGCTCATGAGTATGAGCATGCGCATGAAAAGAGCACGGATGGCCTTACATTCCTGACACATTTCTTCTTTAACCACTTTCCGTCCGCCCACCGTCAAATGACGGCGGAGTGGAAAGGCTATTGTTCTGGGCAGACGTCATATGACATCGGCCCTTTAGTCTGGTATTGCTGAAGATCAGGCGCGTGCATCCCTGCTCTCTCGGTGGCGGCATGTCCCGGGGACACACCGCGTCACCGACGGGGGTGAACAGCCATTGGTCATGGCTGTTTACCATGTGATTGGCTGTGACGAAATCACGGCTGATCACAAATGGTACTGCCCCATTTGCACAGCGCATTTGCGGGATCGGGAGTGCGCTGCACTTGTGCGTTGGTGGCGACGTGTTCCCAGGGAACACTGCCTGTCACAGACACTGGTATCAGCCGCTAGCCGGCGGCTGTTACCTTGTGATCAGCTGTGATCTACTGACAGCTGATCACATGTAATGTGAACAGAGTGGGAACTCACTGTTACCAGCTCTTCTCTCCTCACACAGTTTCCAGTGTGATGAGAGAAGAGCTACGATCAGTGAGTTACTGATCTGTAAAGCACCAAATACACACCGGTCACTTCACCCCTGTCCCTCAAATGCATCTGTCCCCCAACAGTCACCCCATCTGCCCCCCATAAAGTGCACCTGTCATCATAAAGAGCATCTGTCATCAGACTGCCATCAGTGACCGTGGCGTGTCACCCATCACCCATCAGTGACCATGGCCTGCCACCCATCACTGATCGTGGCGTGTCACCCATCAGTGACCGCCGCGTGTCACCCATCACTGACTGTGGCCTGTCACCCATCACTTACCGTGGCCTGTCACCCATCATTGACCGTGGCCTGTCATCTGTCACCCATCACTGACCGTGGCCTGTCACCCATCAGTGACCGTAGCTTGTCACCCATCACCCATTAGTGACCATGGCGTGTCACCCATCACCCATCAGTGTCCATGGTGTATCAACCGTCACACATCAGTGACCGTGGCCTGTCACCCATCACTGACCGTGGCCTATCACTCGTCACTGACCTTGGCTTGTCACCGGTCACCCATCAGTAACCACCGCCAGTCACCCATCAGTGACCACCGCCAGTCACCCATCACCCATCAGTGACCACTGCCAGACACCCGTCACCCATCAGTGACAACCGCCAGTCACCCGTCAACCATCAACGACCACCGCCAGACACCCGTCACCCATCAGTGACCACCGTCAGACACCCGTCACCCATCAGTGACCACCGCCAGACACCCGGCACCCATAAGTGACCACTGCCAGACACCCGGCACCCATCAGTGACCACCGCCAGACACCTGGCACCCATCAGTGACCACCGCCAGTCACCCATCAGTGACCACCACCAGTCACCCGTCACCAATCAGTGAGCACGCCAGTCACTCCGCACCCATCAGTGACCACTGCCAGTCACCCATCACCCATCAGTGACCACTGCCAGTCACCCATCACCCATCAGTGACCACCGCCAGACACCCGTCACCCATCAGTGACCACCGCCAGACACCCGTCACCCATCACTGACCGTGGCCTGTCACCCGTCACTGACCTTGGCCTGTCACCCGTCACCCATCATTGACCACTGCCAGTCACCCTTGGCCTGTCACCCATCAGTGACCACCGCCAGTCACCCATCAGTGACTGTGACCAGTCACCCATCTGTGACCACCACCAGTCACCCATCAGTGACCACAACCAGTCAACCATCAGTGACCACTGCCATCACCCATCACCCATCAGTGACCACCGCCAGTCGTCCGTCACCCATCAGTGACCACTGCCATCACCTGTCACCCATCAGTGACCACCGCCAGTCACCCGTCACCAATCAATGACCACCAGCAGACTCCCTTCACCCATCAGTGACCACCGTCAGACACCCTTCACCCATCAGTGACCCCCGCCAGACACCTGGCACACATCAGTGACCACCGCCAGACACCCATCACCCATCAGTGACCACCACCAGTCACTTATCAGTGACCACCACCAGTCACCCATCACCCATCAGTGACCACCGCCAGACACCCGTCACCAATCAGTGATCACCGCCAGTCACCCCTCACCCATCAGTGAACACTGCCAGTCACCCATCAGTGACCACCGCCAGTCACCCATCACCCATCAGTGACCTCCACCAGTCACCCATCAGTGACCATCACCGATTACCTGTCAGAGACCGTCATCACCGTGACGTGTCACCCGTCACCCATCAGTGACCATGGTGTATCAACCGTCACACATCAGTGACCGTAGCCTGTCACCCATCACTGACCGTGGCCTATCACCCGTCACTGGCCTTGGCTTGTCACCCATCACCCAACAGTAACCACCACCAGTCACCCATCAGTGACCACCGCCAGTCACCCATCACCCAACAGTGACCACCGCCAGACACCCGTCACCCATCAGTGACATCCGCCAGTCACCTGTCAACCATCAATGACCACCGCCAGACACCCGTCACCCATCAGTGACCACTGCCAGACACCCGTCACCCATCAGTGACCACCGCCAGACACCCGTCAACCATCAATGACCACCGCCAGACACCCATCACCCATCAGTGACCACCGTCAAACACCCGTCACCCATCAGTGACCACCGCCAGACACCTGGCACCCATCAGTGACCACTGCCAGACACCTGGCACCCATCAGTGACCACCGCCAGACACCTGGCACCCATCAGTGACCACCGCCAGTCACCCGTCACCCATCAGTGACCCCCGCCAGACACCCGGCACCCATGAGTGACCCCCGCCAGACACCCGGCACCCATCAGTGACCACCGTCAGACACATGGCACCCAACAGTGACCACCGCCATAGTTGAGCTCAAGAAGATGAGGGTGTCCTCTTGCATATCTTCCATCCAAGCACCCCTGGTAATGTCAGAGACAGGCAAGAGTTGGCAACATGCTGGCAGCTAGGTACAAAATCAGTCAAAAATCTAGGCCTGGGTCAGAAACATGAATTATTAACAGACATAAGCAAGCAAAGTGAATCCAAAGAAGAATCAGACGAAGCCGGGTCAGTAACAGGATCGAGCAGGCTTTCAGGAACACAATTCACAAGGTAAAGCTGAAGACCATCCAGCAATAATACTAAGCAGGCCTGCTGAATATGTGAGCACATCTATGCTCATGAGTATGAGCATGCGCATGAAAAGAGCACGGATGGCCTTACATTCCTGACACATTTCTTCTTTAACCACTTTCCGTCCGCCCACCGTCAAATGACGGCGGAGTGGAAAGGCTATTGTTCTGGGCAGACGTCATATGACATCGGCCCTTTAGTCTGGTATTGCTGAAGATCAGGCGCGTGCATCCCTGCTCTCTCGGTGGCGGCATGTCCTGGGGACACACCGCGTCACCGACGGGGGTGAACAGCCATTGGTCATGGTCATGACCCCTGTCCCCCAATGCATCTGTCCCCCAACAGTCACCCCATCTGCCCCCATAAAGTGCACCTGTCATCATAAAGTGCATCTGTCATCAGACTGCCATCAGTGACCGTGGCATGTCACCCGTCACCCATCAGTGACCGTGGCCTGCCACCCACCACTGACTGTGGCCTGACAATCGTCACCCATCACTGATCGTGGCGTGTCAACCATCAGTGACCGTGGCGTGTCACCCATCACTGACTGTGGCCTGTCACCCATCACTTACTGTGGCCTGTCACCCATCACTGACCGTGGCCTGTCACCTGTTCCCATCACTGACCGTGGCCTGTCACCCATCAGTGACCGTAGCTTGTCACCCGTCACCCATCATTGACCATGGCGTGTCACCCATCACCCATCAGTGACCTTGGTGTATCAACCGTCACACATCAGTGACCGTTGTGTGTCACCCATCACTGACCGCGGCCTATCACTCGTCACTGACCTTGGCTTGTCACCCATCAGTAACCACCGCCAGTCACCCATCAGTAACCACCGCCAGTCACCCATCACCCATCAGTGACCACCGCCAGACATCCGTCACCCATCAGTGACAACCGCCAGTCACCCGTCAACCATCAATGACCACTGCCAGACACCCGTCACCCATCAGTGACCACCGTCAGATACCCGTCACCCGTCAGTGACCACCGCCAGACACCTGGCACCCATCAGTGACCACTACCAGACACTCGGCACACATCAGTGACCACCGCCAGTCACCCATCACCAATCAGTGAGCACGCCAGTCACTCCTCACCCATCAGTGATCACTGAAAGTCACCCATCACCCATCAGTTACCACCGCCAGTCACCCATCAGTAACCACCGCCAGTCACCCATCACCCATCAGTGACCACCGCCAGACACCCGTCACCCATCAGTGACAACCGCCAGTCACCCGTCAACCATCAATGACCACTGCCAGACACCCGTCACCCATCAGTGACCACCGTCAGACACCCGTCACCTGTCAGTGACCACCGCCAGACACCCGGCACCCATCAGTGACCACTACCAGACACTCGGCACCCATCAGTGACCACCGCCAGTCACCCATCACCAATCAGTGAGCACGCCAGTCACTCCTCACCCATCAGTGACCACTGAAAGTCACCCATCACCCATCAGTGACCACTGCCGGTCACCTATCACCCATCAGTGACCACTGCCAGACACCCGTCACCCATCAGTGACCACCGCCAGACACCCATCACTGACCTTGGCCTGTCACCCGTCAGACCTCAGTGACCACCGCCAGTCACCCTTGGCCTGTCACCCATCAGTGACCACCGCCAGTCACCCATCAGTGACTGTGACCAGTCACCCATCTGTGACCACCACCAGACACCAGTCACCCATCAGTGACCACAACCAGTCAACCATCAGTGACCACTGCCATCACCCATCAGTGACCACCCCCAGTCGTCCGTCACCCATCAGTGACCACTGCCATCACCCGTCACCCATCAGTGACCACCGTCAGTCACCCGTCACCAATCAATGACCACCAGCAGACTCCCGTCACCCATCAGTGACCACCGACAGACACCCTTCACCCATCAGTGACCACCGCCAGACACCTGGCACCCATCAGTGACCACCACCAGTCACTTCTCAGTGACCACCACCAGTCACCCATCAGTGACCACCGCCAGACACCCGTCACCAATCAGTGATCACCGCCAGTCACCCCTCACCCATCAGTGAACACTGCCAGTCACCCATCACCCATCAGTAACCACCGCCAGTCACCCATCACCCATCAGTGACCTCCACCAGTCACCCATCAGTGACCATCACCGATTACCTGTCAGAGACCGTCATCACAGTGACGTGTCACCCGTCACCCATCAGTGACCATGGTGTATCAACCTTCACACATCAGTGACCGTGGCCTTTCACCCATCACTGACCGTGGCTTATCACCCGTCACTGACCTTGGCTTGTCACCCGTCACCCATCAGTAACCACCGCCAGTCACCCATCAGTAACCACCGTCAGTCACCCATCACCCAACAGTGACCATAGCCAGACACCCGTCACCCATCAGTGACAACCTCCAGTCACCTGTCAACCACCAATGACCACCGCTAGACACCCGTCACCCATCAGTGACCACCGCCAGACACCCGACACCCATCAGTGACCACCACCAGACACCCGGCACCCATCAGTGACCACCACCAGACACCTGGCACCCATCAATGACCACAGCCAGTCACCCATCAGTGACCACCACCAGTCACCAGTCACCAGTCAGTGAGCACGCTAGTCACCCTCACCCATCAGTGACCACTGCCAGTCACCCATCACCCATCAGTGACCACTGCCAGTCACCCATCACCCATCAGTGGCCACTGCCAGACACCCATCAGTGACCACCGCCAGACACCCATCACCCATCACTGACCATGGCCTGTCACCCGTCACTGACCTTGGCCTGTCACCCGTCACCCATCAGTGACCACCGCCAGTCACCCTTGGCCTGTCACCCATCAGTGACCACCGCCAGTCACCCATCAGTGACTGTGACCAATCACCCATCTGTGACCATCACCAGACACCAGTCACCCATCAGTGACCACCACCGGTCAACCATCAGTGACCACTGCCATCACCCATCACCCATCAGTGACCACCGCCAGTCATCCGTCACCCATCAGTGACCACTGCCATCACCCGTCACCCATCAGTGACCACCGCCAGTCACCCGTCACCAATCAATGACCACCAGCAGACACCCGTCACCCATCAGTGACCACCGCCAGACACCCGTCACCCATCAGTGACCCCCGCCAGACACCTGGCACACATCAGTGACCTCCGCCAGACACCCGTCACCCATCAGTGACCACCGCCAGACACCTGGCACCCATCAGTGACCACCACCAGTCACCCGTCACCCATCAGTGACCACCGCCAGACACCCGTCACCAATCAGTGATCACCGCCAGTCATCCCTCACCCATCAGTGAACACTGCCAGTCACCCATAACCCATCAGTGACCACCGCCAGTCACCCATCACCCATCAGTGACCTCCACCAGTCACCTATCAGTGACCATCACCGATCACCTGTCAGGGACCGTCATCACCGTGGCGTGTCACCCATCACCTATCAGTGACCAGGGCGTGTCAACTGTCACACATCAGTGACCATGGCCTGTCACCCATCACTGACCATGGCCTGTCACCTATCACTGACCTTGGCCTGTCACCCGTCACCCATCAGTGACCACCACCAGTCACCAATCACCCATCAGTGACCGTGACCAGTCACCCATCAGTGACCACCACCAGTCACCCATCAGTGACCACCGCCAGTCACCCCTCACCAATCAGTTAGCACCGCCAGTCATTCCTCACCCATCAGTGACCACTGCCAGTCCCCCATCACCCATCAGTGACCACAGTTCGGGTTCGCTCAACTCTACTCATTATTAGAGTTTAGCGAACTTCTAGAAGTCCGGGTTCTGCTGGTTCGGCCGAACTTCGGGACAAAGTCTGGGTTCGGGTCCGGACAGAACCCGAACTTTGTCCCGGACCCCGAACCCCATTGATATCAATGGGGACCCGAACATTTAGGCACAAAAATGGCTGTAAAATAGTCCTGGAAAATCCTAGAGGTCTGCAAAAGGAAGGAAATGGGGGTAAGGGTTTGCAGATGTTTGCAGAACAGTGATATCATATCACTGTTCTGCAAACATCTGCAAACTGGGTTTGAAACTATAGCAGAGCGAAACCATATACCTGTTCTTCTCTATGCTGTAGTTTCACACACACATTCCAGATGTGTGCAGAACAGATGTTGTTCAGTTATTAGCGGCTATATCAAAAGTGACACACAGACTTTACAGATGTGTGCAGAACAGATGTTCAGTTATTAGCGGCTATATTAAAAGTGACACACAGACTTTACAGATGTGTGCAGAACAGATGTTCAGTTATTAGCGGCTATATTTAAAGTGACACACAGACTTTACAGATGTGTGCAGAACAGATGTTCAGTTATTAGTGGCTATATTAAAAGTGACACACAGACTTTACAGATGTGTGCAGAACAGATGTTCAGTTATTCCCGGCTATATTTAAAGTGACACACAGACTTTACAGATGTGTGCAGAACAGATGTTCAGTTATTCCCGGTTATATTTAAAGTGACACACACAGTTTCCAGATGTTTGCAGAACAGTGATATGGGTTCTCCCGGCTTATTTATACTTTTTTGACACAGTTTGAAGATAATTTTAGAACAGTTATATGGCCTCTACCGTTAATTAATACTTTTCAGACCCAGTTTGAAGATGATCCACATTTACCTCCATTTTTGCTTTTTTTATGTTTTTATTTTTTTTAAAATGCTTTTAGTTATTTCCCTGTCCCCATTTCTTTGTAGGGCACGTGTCCCACATTTACCGCCAATTTCCTTCCTTTTGCAGACCTCTAGGACCTTCCTGGACTTTTTTACAGCAATTTTCAGAACTTTCATTAAAATTACCAGAACCCCGGACCCGAACCCAGACTTTTTTTTAAAAGTCCGGGTTCGGGTACGGGTCCCGGACACCCCAAAGTTCGGTACGGACCCGAATTTTACAGTCCGGGTTCGCTCAACTCTACTCATTATGCCTCATAGATTATATGGTGGGGTGTTTGCTTTCCAAAATGACGTCATTTTGTGGGCAATTCCATTGTCCTGGTGCTCCAGGGCCTTCAAAAATGTGATAGGTCGTCATGACATTAGATGTGTAATTTATGACCCTAAAATACCTGACGGCGCTCCCTGCATGTTGGGCCTCTGTATGTGGCCAGGCTGTGAAAAAGTCTCAGACATGTGATATTGCCATACTCAGGAGGAGTAGCAGAATGTGTTTTGGGGTGTAATTTGTGGTATGCATATGCTGGGTGTGAGAAATAACCTGACAATTTTGTGAAAAAAAAAGAAAAAAAAATCTTCATTTTGCAAAGAATTGTGGGAACAAATTGCAACTTCCAAAAAGGGTCATTTGGGGGGTATTTGTACTTTCCTGGCTTGTTAGGGTCTCAAGAAATGAGATAGGCTGTCAGTATATCAGGTGTGATCAATTTTCAATGATTGGCCCCATAGCTTGTAGACTCTATAACTTACAGAAGGACCGAATAATATACAATTATTTGGGTTATTTTTACCAAAGACATGTAGCAGTATAAATTTTGGCCAAAATGTAAGAAGAAAAATTACTAATTTGCTAAATTTTATGAGAGAAACAAAGAAAATGCATTTTTTCACAAAATTTTCAAACTTTTTTTATTTATAGCACAAAAAAATAAATAACCCACTAGTGATTAAATACCACCAAAAAGAGCTCTATTTGTGTGGAAAAAAAGGACGCAAATTTCATATGGGTACAGTTTTGCATGACTGAGTAATTGTCATTCAAAGTGTGATATCGCTGAAAGCTGAAAAATGGCCTGGACAGGAAGGGGGTTTTCGTGCCCAGTATTGAGGTGGTTAAAAAAAAAAAAAAAAAAAAGAACACACATCACCCCAAAGGTTTCCC
This sequence comes from Glandirana rugosa, assembly GCA_018402905.1. Taxonomy (NCBI): domain Eukaryota; kingdom Metazoa; phylum Chordata; class Amphibia; order Anura; family Ranidae; genus Glandirana; species Glandirana rugosa. The sequence continues at coordinate 74,153 of BLSH010288576.1, forward strand.
AAAATAATTAGAAGACCATTGGAATGGTTTGTATGCTGTTTTAAAACACGCTGTCAATGACAGCTGTCAAAGTAATTTGCTGGCAATTTTAAAACCTTTTTTCTCTGTAATTGTAAGCGCTGCTACAGCATCATCTGTACATCACAAGACTAGGGCACCCCCAGGCATGTTATTTAAGGGAACTGAATATTTTTAATGATTCACTTTAAGAACTAAAAAAAATCAATCCGCCTGGCTGAATGGATTTTTAATTTTCTTTTTTAGTGCTCGCCCAATGATATTTTTTGACACATCCTTGCCTATCAGCCCACAAAATAAGCATTTTTAATTAGACAGATTTATTTCCCATTGATTTCAATGGGTTGTCATTCAAACTTCTTTGCTCATCCTTGTCTTTATGGACCTTGCTTTGTGCACTGGTGTGCAGTCATGTTGGAACAGGGAGGGGCCATCCCCAAACTGTTCCTACAAAGTTGGGAGCATTAAATTGTTGAAAATGTCTTGGTATGCTGACTCCTTAAGAGTTCCCTTCACTGGAGCTAAGGGGCCAAGCCCAACCCCTGAAAAACAACCCTGCACCATAATCCCCCCTCCACCAAATGATTTGTCCACTGCACAAAGCAAGGTCCATAAGACATGGATGAGAGAGTTTGGGGTGGAGGAACTTGACTGGCCTGTGGAGAGTCCTGACCTCAACCTGATAGAACACCTTTGGGATGAATTAGAGCGCAGCCAGGCCTTCTCGTCCACATCAGTGCCTAACCTCACAATTGCTCTTCTGGAATAGACACACTCCTAAACCTTGTGGACAGCCTTCCCAGAAGAGTTGAAGCTGTTATAGCTGCAAAGGGTGGGCCAACTCTATAGTGAACCCTATGGACTAAGACTGGGTTGCCATGAAAGTCCATGGGTGTCTAAACACAGGTGTCCCAATACTTTTGGTAATATTATATATATATATATATATATAACATATATATATATATATATATATATATATATATAAAGCCAGGAGCTGGCTAAGATTGGCTGCATTATCAGGAGGCACTCTGCATCACTTGCTGCAGTATGGCTTTTCCCTCTAGTGCTCAGCCTGGACTCTATGTTATCACATCCTGAATGCAGAGTGAATAGGACTTGAGAGTAGAGCAAAAGAATCTTGGGACATGTAGTCCAAAGAGCCAGGTTTTGCACTGAAGTCTGACTGCTATAGGCTACAAGCACCAGCTGGCTGGAGAGAGAGAACAGAAAGCTGGGAGAAGTAATATAAAGCCTGTGCAGGGATCTCTTGGGACCCCTTCTTCTGGAAGCAGTGACGTGGACAGTCGGAGGAGTACAAGTCAGTGCTATGGCCTAGGCAGCAAGGGGAGATTGTGCAGCCGCATCTGCAGTTCCAGTCTGCCTGGTGGCAGTCGGGGGGCCACTCTCATCGTCTGCAACATGGATCCGGCTGGATCACTGTGTATAGGGTGTGCGGCTGAGCACCCCTCTTCCTGATCACAGCATGGAGCCTGCTTCAAGACCTTCCCACTATTCCTACAAGCCTTGTGTCCCTCGGATTAGTGAGTCAGAAGAAGCCTACCCTACTTGCACCCCAAGAGACACTGCATGCAGACACCTTTACTTTACTTATCAAAGCCTCATAAGGAGACACATTTATTTATTTTATTTCAGATACTTAGATAGCACCGTCAATTTACGCAGCGATTTACATATACGTTGTACATTCACATCAGTCCCTACCCTCAAGGAACTTACAATCTATGGTCCCTAACTCACATTCATACATGCACATACTATTAGTATATTAAATACTAATTTAGACAGGATCCAATTAACCTACCAGCATGTCTTTGGAGTGTGGGGGGAAACCGGTGCACCCGGAGGAAACTCACACAGGCACAGGGAGAACATGCAAACTCCAGGCAGGTATTGTTGTGGTTGCGATTCGAACCAGTGACCCTTTTACTGCTAGGTGAAAGTGCTACCCACTACACCACTGTGCTTTTCTTTGCTTCTCTTATTAGAGCCTTTTTAAGCAGACACTGTACACTTGCTGCTACAACATTGGATGTTCCAAGATGGATGCCTGAGCCCGGAGTGCTGTACCACCTCGGCCGACCGGTGCTGATACAGCGCGCTGCAGGCACCCGAGGCCTGCCCAAAAGACACGAACCAGCCCCTAAGACCCCAGGGCACCCCTCCGGATGCAGGGTACGTCCAGGTGGAGGGATCTAAGGCTGCTGTTCTCGGAGACAGTGAAGGCCAGGTGTACCAAGATGGCCACCGCCGCGGCTTCTCCACGTGACCAGGCCGCAGAAGGGACACAGGACACACGCCAGGTACTGGCTCCAGCCACCCTACCCTACCCCCCCCACGGTACAGGGAGGCACGCAGCAACTGCAGGCCCCATCACCAGCATCCACTGAATCGCTCATTGCCCATGCCATGGGGGAATACAATCTCTCCCCCTTGGGGCCCTCTCCAGCCCACTCACAGCAAACCCAATCTCCCCATACTCCAGGCCTAGACACCGCTTTCCAATCCCAGGACTTATTCTTTAAAATTTCAGACCTATTGGACAAAGGACTGGTTCAAACAGCCGCTAAAATCACTGGAGACCATCAAATCAAACTTCCACTGCCTGGGAGAGAGGATGGAAGCCATAGAGAATAAACTAGAAATCACTATCTCCAAAGCCAAAAAGAATTTGGCCCACATTCAGGTCCTGCAAGAACAATTGGGCACTGCACTCTCAAGAATAGATGACCTGGAGAACAGGGCAAGAATGTACAATTTCAGGATCAGGGGCTTACCTGAAGCTGCCACTGATATCCCCGCGGTGGTCCATGAACTCATTAAAAATTTGGTACCTAATATCTTACAACACTGACGGGAGCTGGACAGGGCACACAGAGCTCTGGGACCCCCAAGGAAAGATGGATCCCCAAGAGAAATTATAGTTAAACCCCACTTCCACACGGTAAAGGAAGAAGTAATGAAACAGGCCCGCTCCATGTCCCAAATCCTTTGCAGGGGACACCAAATCCAAATCTTTGCGGATTTATCCCCCACGATGATCCAGCGCAGGAGAGCCCTTAAACCACTCCTAACAGTGCTTTCTAAAAAGGATATAAAGTACTGGTGGGCATTCCCATTCTCTGTCAAGTTCTCCATGAATGGCAAAACCTATGCTTTCTCTAACCTCCCTGAGGGGGAAAATCCCCCTGGAGCTAAAGCTCATTTCTCAGGAAACGTACATGGACTTTGCCACATCCAATGACGGAACCTCCAGGCACCCGACGGAACCTCCAAGCATCCTATTTATCTTCCCTCTCTTGGACATTGGGGCCCTGGCTCCCAACCCTACAAAAGAAGATAAGCCCTTCATTGACACCTGGACTAATTGTTACATCTCCCTACAGTTACAGTCTTTATAACCTGGTTCTCTAGTTTCATTAGCACTCCCTATACCCTACAAAGGGTCGGGATTCACTCAAAACTTCTCAAGATTTTGTTGTTTCCAATATATGTTTTAATGGGATTCCCTTTCCCCCCATACAAGTTTTTCTTCCTACATGAGGAGGGGGACTCTCCAACAAGTTAATGTTTACTTCTGCTTACTATTCAATGTTCTTGGTTAACAGGTTAAGAAAAAGCCGGCAGCCGAGGTAGCCTATTTGTGTCTCCCCCATCCCACAGTCACGGTTAGCCCATCTCTGCGGGATCAGACGTTTTCCCTTATTCAAGGGTTCAACTACCAGTTAAGGGATTGGAGGGAATCCCTATTCCCCTCACCCTGTACATCTCCAATGAGACTTCTTCTAATCTCTCTGCATTCTTTCTCTTGTACCTCTGCTTTAACTTCCCTCTCTTTTCCAGCCAGTCCACAGGTCCCGCAAACACTGACATCCCTTCCCTGAACTTCTCTACTGTGGGTTCAAACCATTGAAATCTCAGCCAGAAAACGTCTGAGGGTAAGTAACAATTGTATATATAGCATTCCACCCCTCCCCCTCAGGCATCATGGCCCATCCTAGTGGCACACCACAACATTTGAAAATAGTTACCCCCAATGCTCAAGGTTTAAATTCCCCGATCAAGAGGAGGAAAGTATTCGATAACTACTGGACACTTAAATTAGACATTATTCTACTTCAGGAAACCCATTTTCCAGCTAGGTGCAAACCCAAATTCCTCCACACACAATTCCCCACATTTTTCTTAGCTAACGCAGATGATAAGACTAGAGGGGTAGCTATCCTCTTCTCAAAACACTGTAATTTCATCCTCCACTCAGAATATGAAGACCCAGAGGGAAGGTTTTTCCTAGTGAGGGGGTCTATTGATGGCCAACTGTATACCATAGTTGCGTACTACGCCCCCAATAAAGGGCAAGCCAGATTCTTCCTCTCTCTGTTCAAAGTTATCACCCCCCTGCTCGAAGGAATAATAGTACTGGGCAGAGACTCTAATACTGCCTTTGACCAAAGCTTAGATAAGTCCAAACCGCTCTCGGCACAGCTTACCCGTCCCACTAACGCTAGCTTGAAAATTGCAAAGCTTATACACACACACGGATTGACTGATATCTGGAGGGAACTAAACCTGACCAAATGGGACTACACCCACTTTTCTAGCCCCCACCTTTCCTACGACAGAATAGACCATTTACTGGAGTCCCCAAACCTCACACCCGACATTACAAAATCCTACATAAAAGACACGGTCTGGTCCGATCACTCTGTAGTGATTGCTCTCATTAAGAAGGGTCTCAAGAAACCCTCCCAAATGCACTGGCACCTTAACGAGTCGATCCTCAATGACCCGGTCAGGGTATCAGAAATAGATAAACTTATGCTAAATGACGTAGGGGGTATATCGGCGGAAACTCTATGGGCGGCTCATAAAGCTACCATAAGAGGAAAAATAATACAGATAGCCTCCCAAATCAAGAAAGAAAGGCTTAATGACATTAAAAGATTAGAAAAGTCTTATGCCTCTTTGCAGTCCAAACACAAGAAAAACACCCGGAGAGTACCTATCGCGCAATTAGATACGGCTAGAGTGGAACTAAATTTGGCCCTAACTGCAAGAGCAGAGAAACACTTTCGATGGAGTGGGGCCAAATTTTACACACACAAAGATAGGACCCATGTTAGCTTTGAAACTGACGTCATGCCCTAAAGTCTTTGCCCTACCCAAGATCAAGATCCCAGGACAACCCCCAACAACGAATCCTGATAAGGTCCTACACGCTTTTCAGGAATTCTACTCTCACTTATATAGCTCAGCCCCAGCAGAAGGAGGCTCGGAGACTACCACCTTTCTTGATGACCTTTCTCTACCTTCCCTCTCCACGGATCAAAAAAACCTATTAGAAGCCGAGTTCACAGTGGAGGAGATGAGGGGGGTCATCAAGGACCTTAAAAAAGGCTCAGGGCCAGGACCTTACGGAATCTCAACAGTTTATTTTAAGGCTTTTGCAGGAACATGAGCTCCACACCTAACAAAATTCTTTAACTCTAAAGCGAAAAGGACCCACTAGAACCTCACCATAACACTGCCTATATTTCTTTTTTTTTTTTTTTAACACTGCCTATATTTCAGTTATCCTTAAGCCATAGAAAAACCCAGAAGAGGTCAGCAACTACAGACCAATTTGCCTCATCAACGACGACTTAAACATTATGACAAAAATCCTAGCATACAGACTAGACCATTAGACTATTATAGATCAATATACACATAAAGATCAAGTGGGCTTCATCCCAGGGAGACAGGGGCCTGATCAAATCTGGAGAGCAGTAGACCTAATTTCTCTGCCATGCTCTAACTGGGATGGGGGACCCAAACAAAAAGGCATGATATAATTCCCAAGACCTTCAGAATGCCTTCGACTCTGTGTCCTGGTCCTACCTGTTCCAGGTACTGGAGAGGTGAGGCTTCGGACAGAGATTCATGGGCATCCTTTGCGCACTTTACTTATTCCCAAAGGCACAAATCAGACTTCGGGGATTTTACCCCGAATCAATAGACATGAGGCACGAGACAAGGGTGCCCCCTCTCTCCCCTTATCTTTGCCATTGCAATAAAGTCCCTTGCCATAGCCATCTAATCCAATCCAAATATACAAGGAGTTCAGTGCGGGGCTCAGACGCATAGGCGTGCGCACATAGGATGGCAGGTGTGCCTGGGCACACCCTAATCACCCTGTACTGTGCAGATTCCCCCTACTGCTTGGCTGCAGATAAAGGGATTGGGGAATCTCTGTCCTCAGTATCTTTCTCTGTCTCGGAAGTGAGACATCAGGGGTCTGTTTAGACTCCTGAAATTTCACCAAAGCCCCTAGCAGGGCTCCTAAAAAAAATGTAAAAAAAATAAAAATATAATGTGGTAAAAAATAATAACAAAACAAAATTGTAAAAAGATAAATTAAATTAAAATAAACTACTGACACCGATCTCTGCCCTACTGACACTGTCCTCTGCCCTTCGGACATATATATATATATATATATATATATATACACACACACATTCATGTTTGTTTGCGCTTTGTGGTGCACACCCTAATGCAATAGGCTGCGCACACCTATGCTCAGACGCATAAATGTGGCTTGTTCGCGGACGATAATAGACTTCCCCAATCTTTGTAAAGTCTTGGATAACGTTGCACGGATCTCTGGTCTGATAGTCAATCTCAACAAATCTCAAGCCCTAAATATATCTCTCTCCATGAACACGATCTCCCATCTGAAAAACGCCTTCAAGTTTGCCATAAGATATCTGGGGGTTACTCTCACAGCGAAAATCAAACATTTATATGAGGTTAATTCTCCCCCCAGCTTACAAAAAACTAGAGCAAGACTTGCAGGCGCGGACCAAGGGAGAACTCTCCTGGATGGGCAGGATCCACTCAATAAAAATGACGCTACTACCCAGACTGCTATATTTATTTCGGTCCCTCCCGATATCAATCAGGAAAGACCACTTAAACGCTTTCCAAGGCAAAATCATTCAATTTATTTGGGGGGGGGGAGGGATACAGACTACCCCAAAAAACCCTCTTCCATCCAACTAAGAAGGGGGGATTGGATCTCCCAAGACTGCTGTGGTATTACCAAGCGGCCAGACTTACGCAATTGTCAACAATATACTCTAAGCTAGAGAAACCTGACTGGATACTGATAGAGAGGCAAGCGGTCCCGTCACACATTTTAGACTTCCTATTATGGATCTCCCCTAAGAAGTGCCCGCCAATCCTCTCTCCCATACTATCCCAAACCCTAACCCTCTCGGACAAGCTCAAAACGGTACCTTCCCTAGTCTCAGCAGCCTGCCCCCTTGCCCACATTTTTCACAACCCGGATTTCCCCCCAGGCCTAGACATAAAATCATTTAAATGGTGGCTACACAAGGGGATGTATCGAATCGGACACTATTTCACTGCAACAGGTCCCATCACTAGGAATTATTGCTTAAACAAACTTGACTTACCCGCAAGCGAACACTTTCGCTTCCAGCAAATACAACACTTCATCCACAAAATCTGGCCCAACAAACCTAACCCCCCTGAATTCACAAACTACGAATGTTGGTGTGGCCAAGCAGGGGCTCAAAGGGGTGGAATCTCTACCATATACCAGTCACTAGCTCTCCCGACAGCCAAAATGCCCTACATGTCTGCCTGGGAGAAAGACCTACAAAGGTACTGGGACCTGGGGAGTTGGCAGTTAGCGTACTCCAGAGCCCTCAAAGGTATGATTAATGTCACTCTGATGGAAGTCACAATTAAAGTGGTAACTAGATGGTACTTAACCCCCTCTAACCTGGCCTCAATGTATCTATCTGCCCATTATGTTTTCGGGAGTGCCAGATCAGAGGATCCATGTCCCACATCTGGTGGGAATGTCCCGGAATAAGGAACTTCTGGAGCAAAATGTTTAATCTTATCTTCAGAGTAACATCTTGCCAACTCCCCAGGATCCTGGCTGTGGCTCTGCTCGGCCTAGATACCCCCAGAGTTCCCAAACACAGTCGTAAACTTATTGGGTTTATACTCCTAGGAGCCAAGTTTACTATAACGAAGGCATGAAAATGACCTAAAGTCTCTTTCGCTGCAGCAAAAATCAACATTTCATGGATCATGACCCAAGAAAAACTTTCAAGTTCCCTCACAGATAACAGAAGGCAATTTGAGGCAACCTGGGAACCCTGGGCATGTTTTGCGGGTATTTCATTGATACCAGGTGTCCCAACAGGACCTCAACCCTAACCCCACCCTGTGAACTGGAGCTCTGTCTTCTCTCCCTTGACCTTTTCTCTTCCTTTTCCTTTTCTTTTCCTTTTCCCTCTGGTCTAGTTTTCATGTTTCTCTTTATCTCCCTTTGGTTTTATCATTTCTATTAAGCTGGTCTCCTGTTAGCTCTGCGGTAAGGTTTGCAGAGGCTTTGTCTAGTCATCCCTCTGTAGGGAAACCTCACCAAACCTACCTGCCCCGGAGTACTTCTAATTCCTTCCTCATGAGAGACCCATCCGACAGACACACTGGTATACAGGCTTCTGAATTCACATGCTACAAGCTGATCTCTTGATTGCCATTATAAATAAAGTGCCTTATATAAATGTTTCATACACAGATTAATGAACAGACGGAGACCCCTCGGGCACAGTCAGATCCCAATAGGGGTGCCGAGGGATCCGAGACTTAATACACTGACAATGATTTCTGTCAAGATCGTTAACTATTTAATTGTGTGCTTTACTGGCTATTTTTGACACTTGTATGTCTCTGTTTTTCTTGAAATAAAAACCTATTGAAAGAGAATACATGAGCTGTACTGGGCCCTTATTTGAGCTAGCTGAAGACACAGAACACTGGTAACAAATGGACTCCTCTTGCTTCACCCCCCCCCCCCCAATAAAAGGACATTGGGTACTATATTGCCCATATCTTCAAGGAACTCTTTCTTTTAGAAACTGGTGTCTTATAGTTTGCAAATAATCTATGAAGCATTTCTAAATATTTGTGTTCATTCTGGGGTTGTGGCATCAGGGGCAGAAGCGATAGTCTGACACCAACCAGGTCATTCTCCTTTTCTTTTTCTTACCTGTGTTCATAGGCCTTATTCAGATTATAAGTTATCGCTGCTCTTTCTCATTGATATTTTATACCCATAATTATTCTGTTTATTGTACTAAAGGTAATAACTTAACATTTGCATATTTTATCATTGTCCGTCTGCTAATCGCAAAACATTAAGTAAAGCATTATTTGTTTACTGTGCCATAGTTTGGTGTCTGCATTGTTACAGTCAGAAATGTCTGAACCCAGGGTGTCAGAGGGACCGAAAGACTCACAGGGGTAGTGCTAAATATATATATATATATATATATATATATATATACAGTATCTCACCAAAGTGAGTACACCCTCCACATTTTAGTAAATACTTTATTACACCTTTTCATGTGACAACACTGAAGAAATGACACTTTTGCTACAATGTAAAATAGTGAGTGTACAGCTTGTATAACAGTGTAAATTTTCTGTCCCTTCAAAATAATTCAACACACAGCCATTAATGTCATAACCACTGGCAACAAAAGTGAGTACACCTCTAAGTGAAAATATCCAAATTGGGCCCAAAGTGGGGAGCTGGTGGATTTTAGAGACCTTGCGCTCCTCCACTTTGCATTTGAGGATACTCCACAGATGCTCAATAGGGTTTAGAGACATGCTTGGCCAGTCCATAACCTTCACCCTCAGCTTCTTTAGCAAGGCAGTGGTCATCTTGGAGGTGTGTTTGGGGTTATTATCATGTTTGAATACTGCCCCGCGGCCCAGTCTCTGAAGGGAGGGGATCATGCTCTGCTTCAGTATGTCACAGTACAAGTTGGCATTCATGATTCCCTCAATGAACTGTAGCTCCCCAGGGTCGGCAGCACTCATGCAGCCCCAGACCATGACACTTCCACCACCATGCTTGACTGTAGGCAAGACACACTTTCTACTCCACACCTAGTTGCCACCACAGACGCTTGACACCATTTGAACCAAATAAGTTTATCTTGGTCTCATCAGACCACAGGACATGGTTCCAATAATACATATCCTTAGTCTGCTTATCTTCAGCAAACTGTTTGTGGGCTTTCTTGTGCATCATCTTTAGAAGAGGCTTCCTTCTGGGATGACAGCCATGCAGACCAATTTGATGCAGTGTGCGGCTTATGGTCTGAGTACTGACGGGCTGACCCCCCATCCCTTCAACCTCTGCAGCAATGCTGGCAGCACTCATACATCTGTTTCCCAAAGACAACCTCTGGATATGATGCTGAGCGCGTGCACTCAACCACTTTGGTCAACCATGGCAAGGCCTGTTCTGAGTGGAACCTGTCCTGTTAAACCACTGTATGGTCTTAGACACTGTGCTGCAGTGCAGTTTCAGGGTCTTGGCAATCTTCTTATAGCCTAGGCCATCTTTATGTAGAGCAACAATTCTTTTTTTCATATCCTCAGAGAGTTCTTTGCCATGAGGTGTCATGTTGAGCTTCCAATGACCAGTATGAAAGAGTGAGAGTGATAAGACCGAATTTAACACACCTGCTCCCCATTCACACCTGAACACTAATGGGTCACATGACACCGGGGAGGGAAAATGGCTGATTGGGCCCAATTTAAACATTTTCACTTAGGGGTGTACTCATTTTTTTGCCAGCGGTTTCAACATTAATGGCTATGTGTTGAGTTATTTTGAGGGGGCAGCTAATTTACACTGTTATACAAGCTGTACACTCACTACTTTACATTGTAGCAAAGTGTAATTTCTTCAGTGTTGTCACATGAAAAGATATAATATAAGATTTACAAAAATGTGAGGGGTGTACTCACTTTTGTGAGATACTGTATATAGTATATATTTTTATTGTATACTTCACCCAAATCATAACTAGTGTCCATAATGATATTTAATATATTTATCAATTACTCCACCCTAAATGGTATCAGACGATCTCACTAAGCTAAATAAATAAATAATATATAATAAAATGAATGATACAATATATACTGTATGTATCATTTGTCCCACTCTAGAACAGACCAGCGTACAAAAGGTGCTACATGTCAGCTACTTTGGTCATTTGTCACATTTTCAGACTGCAACCTGACAAAGGATACACAATCTGCCCTGATACTATTGCACATCTAGTGCACACAACACGGTAAGATGGACACGCAATACTTCTGAACTTCTAACATGTACTACTCTGGTAATACTCTATTGGAATGTTGTGTCAGAACTATCATACCTCAAGTACTAACATACTGAATGGTTGCTCATAGGACTGCAGGAATGGATCAAATTAGATTTCTTTTTTGGAACAAAAAAAAGAAATGGCAAATAATTTCTTGGTCCCAGGATTTTTCCCAAACAATGTTTCTTGTTTTCAGCACCTAGTTCACATTTACATTTTTATTGGAGCAAAAGCACTCTGCCATCAGATAGGGAAGAGGTTGAATGGTATTCAAAATCACTTACCAAACGTTTTATCTGTAATTCTACCACTTATTGTCCAGACAAACCCCCTTTTTTTGGACATGCTCATAAAAAAACAATCTATGTCCATTATGGGGGCACATTTTATTTTGTCAATATTGTGTGACAGGAATCCAGGAAAATCTATGGGTTGTGTCCAGGATGGGAGACATATTTGTCCCAGGTGCTGGTACACTGATTGCTTTTGTGTTTATGCTGTGTAGCTAGCCTGTTTTGGCTCAATGAGGGTTAACTAGCTCAGGTGTAACAAATAAAGCACTCAGGGCTCTATAAAACTTGCAGGTTGCTTCAGCAAGGGGCTCCACCCTGGAACCAGATCTCTGTGCACGGCAAACTGGGGAACAGCAATACCTCTGAATGGTGATATTAAGTCTGGGTGACTAAAAACCTCTGTTTATTTTCTGTGTGACCACCAAGTGTCTGGGCAGTGGTAGGCTGTGGCAGAACAAGTAGTCAGTTTCCTGTGTCTTTGTAGTTAGCAAGTGGCAAGGGTTTATTTTCTGTTTTGTTTTATCTTACCTGTTTTGATGCCTGCACTTTGTAACTATAGACATGTAAATAAACCACAGTTTTTGCTTTCACAAAGATCCTGCTGTCTGTGCATACCTACTTCACTATGTGGTGACCCACCCCGGTGGTCCTGCATGCCCCGATACAGAGCTAATCCCTTACAATTGGGACAAAATATTATGGAGAAATCTTTCTAATAAAGGCACAGGCAGCAATGAAAGCTCAACAGATTCTCCAACTCTTCCCTGCTCTATTCAAATCTATAATCAGGTCCATAAATATTGGGACATCAACACAATTCTAATCTTTTTGGCTCTATACACCACCACAATGGATTTGAAATTAAACAAACAAGATGTGCTTTTACTGCAGACTTTCAGCTTTAATTTGAGGGTATTTACAGTCAGGTCCATAAATATTGGGACATCGACACAATTCTAATCTTTTTGGCTCTATACACCACCACAGTGGATTTGAAATGAAACAAATAAGATGTGCTTTAACTGCAGACTTTCAGTTTTAATTTGAGGGTATTTACATCCAAATCAGGCGAACAGTGTAGGAATTACAACAGTTTGTATATGTGCCTCCCACTTTTTAAGTGACCAAAAGTAATGGGACAGATTAACAATCATAAATCAAACTTTCACTTTTTAATACTTGGTTGCAAATCCTTTCCAGTCAATTACAGCCTGAAGTCTGGAATGCATAGACCTCACCAGACACTGGGTTTCATCCCTGGTGATGCTCTGCCAGGCCTCTATTGCAACTGTCTTCAGTTCCTGCTTGTTCTTGGGACATTTTCCCTTCAGTTTTGTCTTCAGCAAGTGAAATGCATTGCTCAATCAGATTCAGATCAGGTGATTGACTTGGCCATTGCATAACATTCCACTTCTTTCCCTTAAAAAACTCTTTGGTTGCTTTCGCAGTATGCTTCGGGTCATTGTCCATCTGCACTGTGAAGCGCCGTCCAATGAGTTCTGAAGTATTTGGCTGAATATGAGCAGATAATATTGCCTGAAACACTTCAGAATTCATCCTGCTGCTTTTGTCTGCAGTCACATCATCAATACAAGAGAACCAGTTCCATTGGCAGCCATACATGCCCACGCCATAACACTACTACCACCACCATGCTTCACTGATGAGGTGGTATGCTTTGGATCATGAGCAGTTCCTTTCCTTACCCATACTCTTCTCTTACCATCACTCTGGTTTAGATCTTGTGGTGAACTCTCTGTATTCACTCTGGTGAAGTCTTCTCTTGATTGTTGACTTTAACACACATACACCTACCTCCTGGAGAGTGTTCTTGATCTGGCCAACTGTTGTGAAGGGTGTTTTCTTCACCAGGGAAAGAATTCTTCGGTCATCCACCACAGTTGTTTTCTGTGGTCTTCCGGGTCTTTTGGTGTTGCTGAGCTCACCGGTGCGTTCTTTCTTTTTAAGGATGTTCCAATCAGTTGATTTGGCCACACCTAATGTTTTTGCTATCTCTCTGATGGGTTTGTTTTGTTTTTTCAGCCTAATGATGGTTTGCTTCAATGATAGTGACAGCTCTTTGGATCTCATATTGAGTTGACAGCATCAGATTCCAAATACAAATAGCACACTTGATATGAACTCTGGACTTTTTTCTGCTCCTTGTAAATAGGATAATGAGGGAATAACACACACCTGGCCATGGAACAGCTGAGCAGCCAATTGTCCCATTACTTTTGATCCCTTAAAAAGCGGGAGGCACATATACAAACTGTTGTAATTCCTACACCGTTCAGCTGATTGGGATGTAAATACCCTCAAATTAAAGCTCAAAGTCTGCAGTTAAAGCACACATTGTTTTTTTCATTTCAAATCCATTGTGGTCGTGTATAGAGCCAAAAAGATTAGAATTGTGTTGATGTCCCAGTATTTATGGACCTGACTGTACATCCAAATCAGGTGAACGGTGTAGGAATTACAACAGTTTGTATATGTGCCTCCCACTTTTTAAGGGACCAAAAGTAATGGGACAGATTAACAATCATAAAGCAAACTTTCACTTTTTAATACTTGGTTGCAAATCCTTTCCAGTCAATTACAGCCTGAAGTCTGGAAAGTACAGACATCACCAGATGCTGGGTTTCATCCCTGGTGATGCTCTGCCAGGCCTCTACTGCCACTGTCTTCAGTTCCTGCTTGTTCTTGGGACATTTTCCCTTCAGTTTTTTGTCTTCAGCAAGTGAAATGCATGCTCAATCGGATTCAGGTCAGGTGATTGTCCATCTGCACTGTGAAGAGCCATCCAATGAGTTCTGAAGTATTTGGCTTAATATGAGCAGATAATATTGCCCAAAACACTTCAGAATTCATCCTGCTGCTTTTGTCAGCAGTCACATCATCAATAAATACAAGAGAACCAGTTCCATTGGCAGCCATACATGCCCACGCCATGACACTACCACCACCATGCTTCCCTGATGAGGTGGTATGCTTTGGATCATGAGCAGTTCCTTTCCTTACCCATACTCTTCTCTTACCATCACTCTGGTACAAGTAGATCTTGGTCTCATCTGTCCATAGGATGTTGTTCCAGAACTGTGACGGCTTTTTTAGATGTTGTTTGGCAAACTCTAATCTAGCCTTCCTGTTTTTGAGGCTTACCAATGGTTTGCACCTTGTGGTGAACCCTCTGTATTCACTCTGGTGAAGTCTTCTCTTGATTGTTGACTTTGGCACACATACACCTACCTCCTGGAGAGTGTTCTTGATCTGGCCAACTGTTGTGAAGGGTGTTTTCTTCACCAGGGAAAGAATTATTCAGTCATCCACCACAGTTGTTTTCCGTGGTCTTCCGGGGCTTTTGGTGTTGCTGAGCTCACCGGTGCGTTCTATCTTTTTAAGGATGTTCCAAATAGTTGATTTGGCCACACCTAATGTTTTTGCTATCTCTCTGATGGGTTTGTTTTGTCTTTTTTCAGCCTAATGATGGCTTGCTTCACTGATAGTGGCAGCTCTTTGGATCTCATATTGAGAGTTGACAGCAACAGATTCCAAATGCAAATAGCACACTTGAAATGAACTCTGGACCTTTTTATCTGCTCCTTGTAAATGGGATAATGAGGGAATAACACACACCTGGCCATGGAACAGCTGAGCAGCCAATTGTCCCATTATATTTGGTCCCTTAAAAAGTGGGAGGCACATATACAAACCATTGTAATTCCTACACCATTCACCTGATTTGGATGTAAATACCCTCAAATTAAAGCTGGAAGTCTGCAGTTAAAGCACATCTTGTTTGTTTCATTTCAAATCCATTGTGTTGGTGTATAGAGCCAAAACGATTAGAATTGTGTTGATGTCCCAATATTTATGGACCTGACTGTAAATTTACAAAACAAAAAAGTTTGGATGGCTGGGGATTTGGTCTCCACTTCCTCAGTTGCATCTCTTTCCTATATCCCAAAAGCTTATCTAAAATATGCAGGAAAGCTTTTAACACTGTTTCATGTTAGTATCTCCACTATGTCTTGTGTCACTGGGAATTTGATCCCCACTTCCTCAGTTGGGTCTCTTCCCTATACGCTAATTCAATAGCTTATCTAAAATATGCTAGATCAGACTTGTTCGACATACAGTATGTAGGGGCACTAGAAAAGGTTGTCTGCTCTCTCCTTTCTTATTCAGCCTTCAGTTGGGCATATAACATCACAAATTGTGTCTTTTTGCAGATGATGTCCTAGTCTTTATGTCCTTCCCAATCACATTGGTCCCTAACCTTCTCTGGACATTGGACATGTTTGCGAAAGTCTCCAGCCTGATGATAAACCCACACAAATCCAAGATGTTAAAGTGGTTGTAAAGACTTAGGGTTTTTTAGCATCAGCTCTCCTGGCTCTGTCCCGTCTCGCTGCACAGATTGATAGCAGCGGGCACCATTGGCTTCAACTACTGTCAATCAAATTCTGTGACGAGTGAGCGAGGAGCAGGGCAGAACCACCCTGCCTGTGTCAATGAAGGCAATCAAGGCAGCTTGGGAGTGAGCCCCATGAGTGCCACCATGGTAAGCGATTTCACATGGGGCACTCACTGAAAGAGGAGGAGCCAGGAGTGCCAGCAGGAAACCCAAGAAAAGGAGAAAATGGAGCATACCATTGCGCAGAGCAGGTAAGTATAACATGTTTGTTATTTTAAAGGGAAAAAATCTGAAGGTTTAATGTTGCTTTAAATGTCTCTCTGTCACCACCTGTCATTTCTCAACTTTAGACAACCCTCCCATTTTCGCTGTCCACCAATCACCTTTTCTACATAGGCATCAAGTTACCTGCTAACCCTGCTGATCTCTGTACCGCTAACTACCCTCCCTTGTTGACCCAACTTACCAGGCTACTGATGAAGTGGTCTACCCTATGGCTATCCTGGCTAGGTAGGATTATTGTAGTCAAAACATCTATTCTAATAAAAAATATTGTATTTGTTTAGAATACTGCTCATACCAGTCCCAGCGCACTTTCTACGTATACTACAACATTGGGTGACCTCTTATATCTGGGGTACACTCAAACCCTGTCTTCCAAAATCCATCCTGGAAACTCAAACTCGGAGGTGGCCTTGGATTGTCTAATTTCACTAAATATTACTATGCGGGGCACATGGTGTAATTACCAAAATACCATTTCACTCATGAAACTCCACTCTGGGTAGTCATTGAATCTGTAGACTGTGACCCTTTGTCAGTAGCCAACTTGCTCTGGATATGTCCTACAGATCGCAAAGTTATCTCAAACTCTATAACAAAGCATCCTCTTGCCGTTGGGACAGACTTTAATCACGTCATGGCTTGAGATCCCCCATGTTCCCTTGCTGTCATGCCTCAAAAACACATATTTTTACCCAGCCTGGGTTCTCCCTCCTCCTTTGAAACCCGGGTGACTTCAAATCTCTTTAGAGTTCATAAACTCAGCACCTCCACCTGACCAAGTCCATCAAAGTAATCCCTCTTCTGGCCAGTCCTACACTGCCTTGCCACTGAAAAGGCTACGGTGGACACCATGCCAACCTGGGGCATAAAGACACAAGATGGGGGAGAGCTAATAGGTTCAGATCTGGTCACATTCCTTTAGCACCTTGTAGTTCATTACATGTACAAGCTATTGGGATCTGAGCACAGGTATATCTTTATTCCATTATATACAAGTCAGCGACCAGATCTGAACCTAGTTGTTCTCCCCCATCTTGTGTCTTTATGCCCCAGGTTGGCATGGTGTCCACCGTAGCATTTGCAGTGGCAAGGCAGTGTAGGACTGGCCAGAAGAGGGATTACTTTGACAGAGTTGGTCAGCTTAAACATGTATTGCAATATATGTGAATTAAATATCCCTGTTTTACATTGCATAGTTTGCTGGGAAAGGTGTAGCAGTGTGCAGAGGGTCCATTTGGTATTTGTAGTGTTAACATGTGGTCACACCCCTTTAGCACCTGGTAGTTCATTACATGTGCAAGCTATTGGGATCTGAGCACAGGTTTATCTTTATTCTTCTTACAGATAAAACACCTTCTCTCTCCATATATACAAGCCGTGACCCCTCAGTAGATCTGCTTAACACTTGATCCCAGAACCTGACCCACAACTAATTTACGTTATCACTGAAGGCTACAACTGCTGTCAAGCAGACTATAGCAAAAAGTTGGAAAACTCCTCATCTCAGTAAAACTGAAACCAGGAACAGAATTACCCAGTCCATGATCCATACCAAAATGTAACCTATTTATTTGGACAGAGTACGCAAATATGAAAAATGATGGAGGCCCTAGGTTAATCACTTCCTACCTCCTAACTTCAATTTCAATAAATTTGTTTTGAGTTTTGAATCATATAAAACCAGAAAGGAAAATAAATAACTTCCATTCAGGGAATCCCATGCTCAAAGTTTCTGTCTCGCAGGGCAAACACAGAGAAGGACCGGCGAATCATAATATTTCACTTCCAAGAGGTAAGTTTTTATATAAGGGAATTAGTAAGTAGTAGAACAATTATCACACCCAATCTGTCTACTGTTTCCATACCTTGTCAAAGGCCACCCAGGAACCTGATTAAATGGAAAGTGAGCATTCATACTGTATGCATAGCGTATTTTCCCTAAGGCTATGGCTTCTGATGGGTTTGGCGCTGGATCTTTTCTCCAGTGTCTCGCTATGACAGTTCTCGCTGACAAAAATATATAACTTTAAGAAAAGTTATCTATCAGCAGTTTCAAAATTGCCAGAGCAGGGATGAAATATTTCTCTCCAGAAACGTAAAAAACTTTATTTATCGTAGGCACAGGGAACTGGAGCTGTCTTTTAGCAGGTTACTAGCATCAGTTAATAAAGAAAGGGGAGGAGTCGCACACTGTCACCAGTGACTCCGCCCCTTTGATTATTTACTATCAGTGGAATCACCGGTAGGTAAGTGTTGCGTGCGCACCTTTTTTGTTTTTCGGGTCAGCACCTGGCATTCATCGTGATTGATACTGCAATTACTTTGTTAGACATTGTTCTTTTATTACATTGTTACTCATTTTTTTAAAAAAAAAGGTCTTGTCAAAGACTCTGTTTGTGTTTTTATTTATTTTTTACACTTTTTTGGTGATTGAGTAGGGGTACTACGTACCCCTACTCATTCACATGGGGAGGGGCCAGGATCTGGAGGTCCCTTGATAAAGGGGGCTTCCAGATTCCAATAAGCCACCTGCCTGCAGACCCCCACAACCACCGGCTAGGGTTGTGGAGAAGAGGCTCTTGTCCCCATCAACATGTGAACAATGTGATTTGGAGGAGCCTTCCTGCCCCAGAGCACCCTCCCAAGTTGAGGGCATGTGGCCTGGTATGGTGCAGGAGGAGGGGGGTGCCCCCCTCTTTCCTGGCCTGCTGGGCTGCATGCTCAAATAGAGGGTCTGGTATTGGTTTTGGGGGGTATCCCCACACTGTTCTTTTTAAAAAATATATGTAATGCCTGCATTTTTTTGTTTTCATTATGCTGTCAGTGGGGAATCCCACATACACCTGATAAGTCATGGATGTTAACGTGATCTCATTTTTTTTTGTTAAAAATAACACACATGTCATGTTTACCTGCTCTGTGTAGTGCTTTTGCACAGAGCGGCCCAGATCCTCCTCTTCCCAGTTCCCTCTTTGGCACTCCTGGCCCCTCCCTCCCGTTGAGTGCCCCCCACAGCAAGCAGCTTGCTATGGGGGCAACCAAGCTGAGCAGCAGCTCCCTGTGTCCAATCAGACATGGAGCCGTAGCCCAGCCCTAATAAGCCCTTCACAGAATGCATTAAGATAAAAAAACCTTCTGCCTTTACAACCACTTTAAGGACGTGGTGGCTGCCCACTCCTTAACAACCAGCTATGCTGAGTATCTCAATATACAAAACTAATGCCAAAGGTACAAAACAAATTTTGAAATTCTAAAATTCCAAAATTCGGAAAACAAATTGGTCTAACATAATATTGTTTTGTATTTTAGGCATTCGTTTTCTATATTTGGAATAGCATTTAAAATAAAAAAAAGCACTGTGGGGGTCCCCCAACCCAAACCAGGCCCTTCGAGTCTGATTTGGATTTTAAGGGGAACCTCACACCAAACATTTTTTATAAAATGGCTTGGGTTTCCCTCAAGATCCATACCAGACCCTTATTTGAGCATGCAGCCCTGTAGGCCAGGAAAGGGGGGAAGGTGCAAGCACTCCCCGAACCATATCAGGCCACATGCCCTCAACGTGGAGGGTGCTTTGGGGCAGGGGTGACAAGGCCTTATCCCCACAACCATGGGCAGATGAGGGGCTTATCGGAACCTAGAAGCCCCCTGTAACAAGGGGACCTCTAGATACCACCCCTCCCCATGAATGAGTATGAGTTTTTTTGGGGGAATGCTTCATTAAAGGGCTGTGGTTGTATTTTTTGCGCTCTCAGCATCTCCGAGGGAAATGGCGCTGTGGATGCAGCTGTGTGGAAAGAGTTACTAGATGTGGTGTCAGCAATTGTTTAAACATTTTGAAATATTCATTGGTAAACCCATCTAGGCCTGGTGATTTACCATTTGGTAACCAATCAATAGTTTTACCAACTTCAGAGGTAGGGGAAGGGGGAATTTAGATCTCTAAGTTGTGAGGTAGAAAGGGTAGGAAGTTGTAATTGAGCCAAAAAGGATTGAATATCTGCATCAGACGGTTGAGGCATGGATAAATCATCTTTTAAGTTGTTTGGGGAACTGTAATAGTCTGCAAAGGAATATGCTATAGCTTAAGGGTTCAAAAGTTTACTATTATTAAAAGGATGGAAAAGATATGGTAAGTAGAGTTGAGTGAACCCGGACTGTAAAGTTCGGGTCCATACCAGACTTTAGGGTGTCCGTGCCCGAACCCGATCCCGGACATTTCAAAAAAGTCCGGGATCGGGTTTGGTATTCGGGTTTTTTTTGGCGCCTGTTGAATAGCTGCAGGGCAGCCAATCAACAAGCGTTTCACTTGTTTGCCCTTAGAAGCCATCACAGCCATGCCTACTAATGGCATGGCTGTGATTGGCCAGTGCATCATGTGACCCAGCCTCTATATGAGCTGGCGTCACGTAGTGCCGCATGTCACATCGTCTTGTACTGGAGTAGGGAGAGGATGCTGCCGCCGTTGTGAAGGAGAGATTAGCGTTCTAATATCATCTCATCCTGCATTAGAGACAGGTTCCTGGCGTTGCTGTGAGGGAAAGATTAGCGTTCTAATATTATCTCATCCTGCATTAGAGACAGGTTCCTGGCGGTGCTGTGAGGGAAAGATTAGTGTTATAAAAACATCTGATACTGGAGTAGGTACATGTTCCTGGTGCTGTGAGGGAAAGATTAGCGTTCTAATATAATCTCATCCTGCATTAGAGACAGGTTCCTGGCGGTGCTGTGAGGGAAAGATTAGCGTTCTAATATCATCTGCTACTGCATTAGGGACAGGTTCCTGGTGCTGTGAGGGAAAGATTAGTGTTCTAATATCATCTGATACTGCATTAGGTACAGGTTCCTGGCGCTGTGAGGGAAAGATTAGCGTTCTAATATCATCTGATACTGCATTAGGGACAGGTTCCTGGTGCTGTGAGGGAAAGATTAGTGTTCTAATATCATCTCATACTGCAGTAGGGACAGGTTCCTGTCGGTGCTGTGAGAGATAGATTAGCTTTGTAAAATCATCTCATACTGCAGTAGGACAGGTTCCTGTCGGTGCTGTGAGGGACAGATTAGGTTTCTAAAATCATCTCATACTGGAGTAGGGAGAGGTTCCTGTCGGTGCTGTGAGGGACAGAATATCTTTTTTAAA
>BLSH010288576.1:98676-117907 GCA_018402905.1 Glandirana rugosa
GACTCCTTCCGCAAAGTGAACACGCACATCGACCGTGTCTAGCTGGTGCAGGAGAGGAACGTTGTCCTCGAAGTCGTTGTGGTGGTTGTGGTCGTCGTGGTGCTGGTGCAGGGAATAAACTGCGAGAGGAGTAAGACCTGCGTTTACATGATAAATATATATAAAAATATTGTGATTAGACAGGGAGTGTGATCGTCGTCTTTGGAGAGTGATGTGGTCATACTGTACTAAAATATTGCGATTAGACAGGAATTTTTTCGTCGTCCTTGAAATCATCTCATACTGGTGTAGGGAGAGGTTCCTGCTGCTGGTGTGAGGGACAGATTACCATTATAAAATCATTTCATACTGGTATAGGGAGATGTTCCTGCTGCTTTTTTAAGGACAGATTAGCGTTATAAAATCATGTCATACTGGTGTAGTGAGAGGTTTCTGCTGCTAGTGTGAGGGACAGATTAGTGTTATAAAAATATATATAAATAGTACATTTGCGTCCAGAATGAGGAGAGCGTCAAATAAGGGACGTGGTCGTGGTGCTGCTGGTGTTGGTGGTGTTGCTGAAGCTCCTGTTGCAAGGAGAGGACGTGGTCGATCTGTGCCAGCTACACGCACAAGTGAAACGCCTTCCTCAGGTGCGAGTAGCTGACAGAACCTTCAACTTTATATGGTAGGCCCGAATGCCGCTCAACGAATGGTGAGGTCAGAACACGTACATGTGAGAGTAGATTGGGTGGCACACAATGCCTCCAGTTCCTTCACATTGTCTCCCACCCGGTCCCTTGATGAAAGCTCAGAGTTGGCACCTGAACCCCATGGCAATCTGTCTTTCATATCAGCCCCTTGTAAATCAGCCAAGCAGTCTGAGCCCCAAGTCATGCAGCAGTCTCTTGTGCTTTTTGACTCTGCTGGTGTGCATTCCATGGGCCATCCACATAGCCCTGCCCCAGAAGTGGAAGACATTGAGTGTACCGATGCTCAACCACTTCTGTTTCAGGATGAGGACATGGAAACACCACCGCAGCATGTCTCTGATGCTGACGAAAGTGCTGCGGCTTTCTACAGTGTGCAGACTGACAAGGAGGGCAGTGGTGAAGAGTGGGTGGAAGATGATGTGGAGGATGATGAGGTCCTAGACCCCACATGGAATGAAGGATATGCGAGTGAGGTGTGCAGTTTGGGTGGTGGTCGCATAGAGGCACCAGCACAGCAAAAGAGGAAGCAGGTTGCAAAAGCGGAGCGACCGTCCCCTAGACAGTACGCCTTCTACTACCCACCGCACCCAGGGCATTTCCATACGGTCCCATGGAAGCTTACAGCTATCCATCTGCCAAACACTGGAGAGAAAGAGGAAGTACCCCCCTACCCACTCGGGATCCCTGGCCCTGAATGCCAACATTTCAAAATTCCAGGCCTCTGAAATGCTGTCATTCTGTCTGGTGGACACGGACAGTTTGACAGTTTTAAAAACCTGATGGCGGTGGCTATCCCATAGTACGTGGTTCCCAGCCACCACTACTTTTCCAGGCGAGCCATCCCTTCCCTGCACAAACAAGTCAGGGAAAAGATCAAGTGTGCACTGCGCAACACCATCTGTGGCATGGTCCACATAACCACTGATACGTGGACCAGTAAACACGGGCAGGGACGCTATATCTAGCTAACTGCACACTGGGCAAATGCAGTGGTGGGTGGGCCTGAGGCGGATATCAGTTTGGCGCATGTCCTTCCGCCTCCTCCTCCTACTCCGCTTCCTCCTCCTCTACCACCTCCTTATCTGGTCAGCGTAACACCTTCACCACCAACATGAGCACATCCAGGGTAAAACGACAGCAGGCTGTTTTGAAACTGATATGTTTGGGGGGGTAAACCCCACACTGCGCAGGAGCTGTGGACGGGCATTGAACAACAGACCGATGAGTGGTTGTTGCCACTGAGCCTCAAGCCCGGCCTGGTGGTGTGCGATAATGGGTGAAATCTCGTAGTAGCGCTGGGCCTAGCCGGTTTGACGCACATCCCTTGCCGGCGCATGTGCTGAATTTGGTGGTGCAGAAAACTACCCGGATATGTCAGAGCTGCTGCAGAAAGTGCGGGCCATCTGTGCGCGCTTTCGGCGTTCTTACCCTGCTGCTGCTCACCTGTCTGTGCTGCAGCGGAGCTTCGGCCTTCCCGATCACCGCCTCCTATGTGACGTGCCCACAAGGTGGAACTCCACCTTGCACATGCTGGAGAGACTGTGCGAGCAGCAGCAGGCAATAGTGGAGTTTCAGCTGCAGCACACACGGGTCTGTCGCTCTGCGGAACAGCACCACTTCACCACCAACGAGTGGGCCTCCATGCAAGATCTGTGTACCATATTGCAGTATTTCGAGTACTCCACCAACATGGCCAGTGCCGATGACGCTGTTCTCAGCGTTACTATCCCACTTCTATGTCTCCTTGAAAAAACACTTCGGGCGCTGATGGGATAGGATGTGGCACAGGAGGAGGAGGAAGAGGGGTCATTACCATGGTTATCAGGTCAGTCATTCACAAGTGGCTCGGAGGGTGGGTTCCTGCACCAGCATAGGCCAGGTAAAACATTTTCAAGCCAGGGCACAGTTCTGGAGGATGAGGAGGACGAGGATGATGAGGAGGAGGAGGAGGAGGAACCGTGTTCACAGCAGTGTGGCACCCAACACAGCTCGTGGGCATCACTGGAGCATGGCTGGGGGGATACGGAGGACACAGATGATACACCTCCCACAGAGGAAAGCTTGTCTTTGCCCCTGGGCAGTCTGGAACACGTGGGCGACTACATGCTGCAGTGCCTGCGCAACGACAGCCGAGTTGCCCACATTGTAACTTGTGCTGATTACTGGGTGGCCACCCTGCTGGATCCCTGTTACAAGGACAATGTGCCGTCCTTAATTCCCTCACTGGTGCGTGATCAGTAGATGCGCGACTACCAGTAGATGTGCTGGTAGACACGCTGCTGAGGACATTCCCAAATGACACCGGGGGCTCAGTGGAAGGTCACCAACGCAGCTGTGGCACCGCCAGCACCTCAGAAGGCAGGGTTAGCATGGCTGAAATGTGGAAAAGCTTTGTCAGGAGCACGCCACAACAAACAGCACCACGTACTGACTGATGGGTCTGCCCCAATCAACTTCTGGGTCTCCAAATTGGCCACATGGCCTGAGCTTGCCCTTTATGCCTTGGAGGTGCTGGCCTGCCCTGCAGCCAGTGTATTGTCTGAACGTGTGTTTAGCACGGCAGGGGGCGTTATCACAGACAAGCGCAACTGCCTGTCCGCAGCCAACGTGGACAAGCTAACGTTTATTAAAATGAACCAGGCATGGATGCCACAAGACTTGTCTGTACCTTGTGCAGAATAGCCATTTATACCAGCCTCACACAGCCATTGGTATACTTAAGTGAAGGTATCCTTTTTTTTTATTATGTCTCAATATTTGGGGGGCTACCCCAATTAGAAAAAAAAACCAAACAAACAAAAAACAGTGTTGGCTACCTCTTCCACCGCCACTTCCACCACCTACACTGCCACGGTCACCGCCTCCTCAACCTCCTACTCCACATCCACCTCCTCCTCCATTTTTTTTTTTATGTGATTTTAAGTTATTTCCCTATCCACATTTGTTTGCTGGGCACTTGACCTGCTCTTACCCCCGGTTTGCTTCCCTTTGCAGCCCTCTAGCCCTTTCCAGGACTTTTTTAGAGCCATTTTTGTGCCCAAAAGTTCGGGTCACCATTGACTTCAATGGGGTTTGGGGTCAAGTTCGGGGCGAACTCAAACTTTTTCACAAAGTTCGACCGAACCCGAACATCCAGGTGTCCGCTCAACTCTACTTCCAGATCAAGACTAGAGTCCTTTAAGTCAAATGATACAGAGTCACTTACAGCAAGTAATACTCCATGCTTTTTTTGCAGATGTTGAAGATATGGGAAAAATGATGATGGACGGTCCTAACAATGTTGAGGTGGAGGCAAAGAGGGTACTGAAAGGGGAAATAAGAGCCCAGGCCCAAGGATTCAGCAGTAGTAGGCAGATGTGTACATATGCCTTCGGGTGAAATCTGGTCAGTGGTGCAAAAAGATGAGATGGTGTTAGTAGCACTGAAGGTAAGATGGATCCCTAAGTCACCATTGAAAGTATCAGAACTAACATTCCATAAATGTGTAACATGTACACCCAAAACAAGTTGGTTCTTAAGGAGAACCAAGGGCAGTATATACTGCAATGAGAATCAGGAGAATTGAATTATGGTGGAAAGTACTTCCTTCTCCACCAGGGGGTTATAAGATCAGTAAAAGTAGCTCATTTGAACTAAGAGCCTCCTGGTTTGGTACTTTGAGACTTTTGCTTGTGCTGGACAGTCCTCCATTCATTAGATACAGTAGAGGCAGACATGGATGTAGTCTAATTGGAGGATTCCAAAAGGATATTCAGTTTCCGTAGAAATTGAAGGCCTTCTTTCACTGTAGTTATTGTTGTCATGGCCCCTTGGTGTGTAACGAGCAAGGTGGCAGCGTACTTCCATTAATGTACCATAAGAAATCCGGCAGCAACTGGAGATTAGAGATTTTTTTCCAGAAGTTAGTCTGCACGGCAAAAAGTTTCAAGCAATTTCTCTTTAGCATGGTAAAACTGAACCCAGAGCAACTTGGATGTTGGACAAAAGGTGGGCAGGTTTCAGCACTCTGTGAATCTGGTTTATGGTAAGGTGGGCAGATGTGAGAGATGGGATTGCTGTTAAAAAAAATTGCAGACATAATGAAGTAGCTGGGAAGGCTGGACAGATTCCTGGATGCCCTAAATTTTTAGATTATTCCACCAAGACTTGTCCTCCAGATCTGCAATTTTAGCTTTAAACCAGGATATATCCTCTCTTTGCACAGTATGAGCATCCACCAGTGTATTAAAAGAGGAGGCAAATTTGCCCATTTTATCTTCTACGTGGCTCACTCTTTCCCCAACTCATGTACCTCTGCTTTATATTGCAGGCAGGAGAGCACCTCAGATTACAAGGATACCCACAAGGAAATTAACATTTCCTTCATGGTGGTATCAGATACAAGGTGATCTGTTGTAGGGAAGGATGCAATTGGATCACAGCAGGCTGTGTCTATGTGCTGCTGGACGTGCCCTGTTCTCTCCTTGATCAGTGCCTCCCTCATCACTGTCAGCAGCTGACTCACTCTGTAGCCTAGACTTTGCAGGGCTCCTAAGCAATGGTCTGGTAGTGCCTGAGTCTCCCCATGCTTCCGAATAGCCTGCAGTGGAGGAGTCCAAGTCCAGCAGCATAGGAGTGGTGGACACAAGAGTTTCAGCAGCAACCGGAGGCAGTATGGTGGGGAAAAACAGTCAATTTCTGTGGCTGGGGCTGTTCTGTGATGACCTGGCATGCCGCCGTGTGGAGTGGGTGGAGAGGCTGCCGGCAAGCTCGTTAGATGCGGCGGAAGGATTGGATTATATGTTTAACCCCCCAGATCAAAGCGGAGCTCCTCTCCTATGAGACCTTGTTGTTTTTAGCAGTCCCCATGCCTCCCCTCACACCAGCTCCTAATTTTGATGATACTCTGATTTTGCTGTAAAACCTATGGCTGAAATTATCCCCACACACCTATTAACTCTGATGTCTGGACACCTCCCAGGGTCATACTCTTCCTTTCATTCCTCCCTCTTCTCCACCGTCTTTTCCTCAATTCCCTTCCTTTCTTTTCTCTCCTGTCATCACCACAGCACCTGTTCAGTAATTAATGATAGGTTGTGTATTTTTCTCATACACTCTTTTCTTAACCAGTTTGAGTAAGCACTGACGCTAGCTCGAAACGCGTTACCTTTTATGTTCCTGCCATACCTGTGATGTGATTTTAATGCTTCAATAAAGATACCAAGGACATTTGTAAATGAAAACAAAAATCACTCCTATTGCCACATCCATATTTTATATTTCAATATTTTTATTATTTTCACACGTGAAAAATGTACAATTCTTACAGTATCGCAATAAGAAATGTACCAAAAGTACCAATGATTAATAGGAATACAAAAGATAAGAAATGCACAAACAATACCATGTGGCATATAAAAAGAGTGATGTGCAAGTGTGTTATATGACAAAAAAAAAAGCAATCATGAATCCCCAACCACTATTGTTTTATATATAGTGCATAACCGAGTTGGCTGAGTTAGCTCTGCCCCCCACCCCCTACACCCCAATGGGAACTAACTGTGTTTTGGGAGGGAGGGAAGCGCGCCAGGCCATTGAATCTATGATGGTGGGTACATCATCTTTCTACACATGGACAAAGTAATAAGGTAACTATTGTAACAAAGAAAGAAATGGTCAGCACAACAGTGTTGTAGAATTTTATATCAGTCCGTATTCTAAATTGTCTAACGGTAATGATTGCCGAAACCAGGTTATCAATTGAGTATTTAGGCACGCTAAGTACCTGTTGCTCTTTTATTTGTTTCAAATCTACCTTGAGAGGATGCACATTTTACTTCGGAAGTACCAATTTTACTATGTCATTTATTGAGGGTATGAGAGGTGATTTCCACAATCTAGCAATGGAAAGTCTTGTCAGTAGAGTTGAGCGAACCTGGACTGTAAAGTTCGGGTCCGTACCGGACTTTGGGGTGTCCGTGCCCCGAACCCGATCCCGGACATTAAAAAAAAAAAAGTCCAGGATTGGGTTCGGTATTCGGGTATTTTTGGCACCTTTTCTATAGCTGCTGGGCAGCCAATCAACAAGCTTTTCACTAGTTTGCCCTTAGAAGCCATCACAGCCATGCCTACTAATGGCATGGCTGTGATTGGCCAGTGAGGCTGGAGTCACGTAGCGCCGCATGTCAGATCGGCTCAGATTAGAGTAGGGAGAGCTTCATGCCGGTGCTATGAGGGAAAGATTAGTGTTCACAACCATCTCAGACTGCATTAGGGAGGCCTGTGAGGGAGACATTAGCGTTCAGAACCATCTTATAGTGCAATAGGGAGATGTTCCTGTCTGTGCTGTGAGGGAGACATTAGCGTTCAGAACCATCTTATAGTGCATTAGTGAGATGTTACTGTTGGTGCTCTGAGGGAGAGATTATCATTCTAAAACCATCTACTACTGCATTAGGGAGACGTTCCTGTTGGTGCTCTAAGGGAGAGATTATCATTCTAAAACCATCTACTACTGCATTAGGGACAGGTTCCTGTTGGTGCTCTGAGGGAGAGATTATCGTTCTAAAACCATCTACTACTGCATCAGGGAGAGGTTCCTGTTGGTGCTCTGAGGGAGAGTTTATCGTTCTAAAACCATCTGCGACTGCATTAGGGAGAGGTTCCTGTTGGTGCTCTGAGGGAGAGTTTATCATTCTAAAACCATCTCCTACTGCATTAGGGAGAGGTTCGTGTTGGTGCTCTGAGGTAGAGTTTATCGTTCTAAAACCATCTACTACTGCATTAGGGAGAGGTTCCTGTTAGTGCTCTGAGGGAGAGTTTATCGTTCTAAAACCATCTACTACTGCATTAGGGACAGGTTACTGTTGGTGCTTTGAGGGAGAGAATATCATTCTAAAAACAACTACTACTGCATTAGGGCCAGTTTCCTGTTGGTGCTTTGAGGGAGATTTTATCGTTCTAAAACCATCTCCTATTGCATTAGCGAGAGGTTCCTGTTGGTGCCTCCTCCTCCTCCTCCTACTCTCCTCTACCACCTCCTCATCCGCTCAGTGTAACACCTTCACCACCAACTTCAGCACATCCAGGGGGAAATGACAGCAGGCTGTTTTAAAACTGGTATGTTTGGGGGATAAACCCCACACTGCGCAGCAGCTGTGGACGGGCATTGAACAACAGACTGATGAGTGGTTGTTGCCACTGAGCCTCAAGCCCAGCCTGGTGGTGTGCGATAATGGGCGAAATCTCGTAGCAGCTCTGGGCCTAGCCGGTTTGACGCACATCCCTTGCCTAGCTCATGTGCTGAATTTGGTGGTGCAGAAATTTCTAAAAAACGACTCGGATATGTCAGAGCTGCTGCAGAAAGTGCAGGCCGTCTGTGCGCGCTTTCGGCGTTCTCACCCTGCTGTTGCTCGCCTGTCTGGGCTGCAGTGGAACTTTAGCCTTCCCGCTCACCGCCTCCTATGTGACGTGCCCACAAGGTGGAACTCCACCTTGCACATGCTGGAGAGACTGTGCGAGCAGCAGCAGGCAATAGTTGAGTTTCAGCTGCAGCACGCACGGGTCAGCCGCTCTGCGGAACAGCAACACTTCACCACCAACGAGTGGGCCTCCATGCGAGACCTGTGTACCATATTGCGGTGTTTCGAGTACTCCACCAACATGGCCAGTGCTGATGACGCTGTTCTCAGCGTTACTATCCCACTTTTATGTCTCCTTGAAAAACACTTAGGGCGATGATGGAATAGGATGTGGCACAGGAGGAGGAGGAAGAGGGGTCATTACCCCGGTTATCAGGTCAGTCATTCACAAGTGGCTTGGAGGGTGGGTTCCTGCACCAACATAGGCCAGGTAAAACATTTTAAAGCCAGGGGACAGTTCCGGAGGATGAGGAGGACGAGGATGATGAGGAGGATGAGGAGGAGGAGGAGGAACCAAGTTCACAGCAGTGTGGCACCCAACACAGCTCGTGGGCATCACTGGAGCGTGGCTGGGGGGATACAGAGGACACAGATGATACACCTCCTACAGAGGACAGCTTGTCTTTGCCTCTTGGCAGCCTGGCACACATGAGCGACTACATGCTGCAGTGCCTGCTTAATGACAGCCGGGTTGCCCACATTTTAACTTGTGTCGATTACTGGGTGGCCACCCTGCTGGATCCCCATTTCAACGACAACGTGCCGTCCTTAATTCCCTCACTGGAGCGTGATCGGAAGATACTGGTAGCGCTGCTGAGGGCATTCCCAAATGACACAGGGGGCTCTGTGGAAGCACAAGGTGAAGGTAGAGGAGGAGGAAGAGGTCGCAATTGCAGCTGTGGCACCGCCAGCACCTCAGAAGGCAGGGTTAGCATGGCCGAAATGTGGAAAAGCTTTGTCAGCAGCCTGCCACAATAAACAGCACCACCAGCTGATAGGCAACGTCTTAGCAGAAGGCAGCATTTCAGCAACATGGGTCTCCAAATTGGGCACATGGCCTGAGCTTGCCCTTTATGCCTTGGAGGTGCTGGCCTGCCCTGCAGCCAGTGTATTGTCTGAATGTGTGTTTAGCACGGCAGGGGGCTGCCTGCCCACAGCCAACGTGGACAAGCTAACGTTTATTAAAATGAACCAGGCATGGATCCCACAAGACTTGTCTGTACCTTGTGCAGAATAGACATTTAGACCGGCCTCACACAGCCATTGGTATACTTGTTTTTTTTTAATATGTTTCAATATTTTGGGGGCTACCCCAATTAGGAAAAAAAACAAACAAACAAATAACAGTGTTGGCTACCTCCTCCTCCTCCTCCTCCACCACCGCCACTTCGACCTACACTGCCACGTTCACGGCCTAGTCAACCTCTAGGCTCCTACTCCACATCCACCTCCTCCCATTTTTTTTTTTGTGATTTTAAGTTATTTCCCTATCCATATTTGTTTGTAGGGCACTTGTCCTACACCTTACCCCCATTTTGCTTTCTTTTACAGGCCTCTAGCCCTTTCCAGGACTTTTTTACAGCCATTTTAGTGCCCAAAAGTTCGAGTCACCATTGACTTCAATGGGGTTCGGGGTCCGGGGTAAAGTTAGGGTCAAGTTCGGTACCGAACCCGAACTTTTCCGCAAAGTTCGGCCGAACCAGACAAACCCGAACATCCAGGTGTCCGCTCAACTCTACTCGTCAGTAAGATATGAGCTGTCACTGTGCTTAAATTGTGGGGGATGTCTTCAATACCAACATTTAGTATAGCTAAGCTTGGTGTCTGGGTTATATGAATTCCTGCCACTCCTGATATTATGTTAAGAACCCGTGGCCAAACCTTGGAGAGCTTACTACAAGACCAGAAAATGTGATATAGGCTTCCCACCTGCCCGCATTGTCTCCAACAGTTTGCGGAAGATTCGGGATAGAATTTGGAGATGCAAAAAGGTGTCAAGTACCACCTTGGCATAATTTTGTATGAAAGCTCCCAAAGCCCAACACATTTAGTTGCTATATAGTTCATGGAGAGGGCTTTCTGCCATTGGACTGGGGAGAAGGAGAGGCCAAGTTCCCTCTCCCAAGCTTGCATTGGAGGAGATTTAGAGAATATCTATTTGTTGTTAATAGTGGTGTAGAAGAGGGATATACCACCCTTTGAGCTACTCTCTGGTTTAAGAAATTGGGCTACTCTGACCGGGACATTGCAGTGTTTATCAGGAGGTTTATTTAACCGCTTGCCGACCGCTGATCGGCATTTGACGGCGACAAGGTGGCTCTATTGCGTGAATCGCTGTCATATGAGATCGAGCCTAGTGAGCGTGCGCGCGCTGCCGGAGGCGCGCCCGCACGCTCACTGTGTCCGTGGAGGGCCAGGGAGCGGGTACGGCAGATTCGATCTCCGCCGGCCACCCGCGATGCCCCCCCGGAGTGAAAGAACGGAGGTACCTGTAAGTAAACACGGACCTCCGTTCTGTGAGGGGGGAAGGGCTGTGATCACAGCCTTCCTCTAAATCAGTGGTTCTCAACTCAGGTCCTCGGGACCCACTAACAGGCCAGGTTTGCAGGATAACTGAAATGCATCACAGGTGATATCATTTGCTGCCCAGTGATTGCAGTATTCTAGTCTGCATCTTCCCAAGGCAATACTTAAAATCTGGCCTGTTGGTGGGTCCCAAGGACCGTAGTTGAGAACCACTGCTCTAAATGGAGGCTGTGATCACTTCCCTTCCCCAGCTAGGGCAGTCCCCACACAGTTAGAACACGCCCAGGGAACACAGCTAACCCTTAGAGCGCCCCCTGCAGGTTAATCACTTCACTGCCAATGGCATTTACACTGTAATCAGTGCATTTTTATAGCACTGATCTCTGTATAAATGCCAATGGTCCCAAAAAAGTGTCAAAATGGTCCGACATGTCTGCTGAAATATCGCAGTACCGCTAAAATCGCAGATCGCCGCCATTACTAGTAAAAAAAACCCCCCAGAAATGAATTCTCATCATCCGACCACTTTTGCGCAAACCAATCAATAAACGCTGATTGCAATTTTTTTTATCACAAACATGAGGAAGAATATAAATCGGCCAAAACCGATGAAAAAAAATGTTTTTTTATATATTTTTTTTTTTTTGGATTTGTATTTTTAGCAAAAAGTTAGAAATTTGTTTTTTTTTTCAAAATTGTCGCTCTTCTTTTGTTTATAGTGGCGATCAGAAATGACGCAGCGGTGATCAAATACCACCAAAAGAAAGCTCTATTTATGGGAAAAAAGGACGCAAATTTCTTTGGGTACAACGTCGCACGACCGCGCAATTTTCAGTTAAAGCGACGCAGTGCCGAATCGCAAAAAGGGCTCCGGTCAGGAAGGGGGCAAATCCTTCCTGGGCTGAAGTGGTTAATATGGATGTTACACGGAGATAGTTAAATTGCTCAGTATGCGGTAGTGCATATTCCTCACATAGTGTCGTGAAGGATTTGAAGGAGCCGGCTCTGAAAAAGATTGGAAATTAGGGATATGACTTTTGAGGTCCATAAGGTCAATGACCAGGCAGGAGTGAGGTTAGACAAAGTTGACAATGGGATAAGGAGGTCAGATGTGGGCTGCGTGTGATCTACTTGTTTGATAAAATGTTTCCACGCTGTCTACCTGGCTTGGATAGTAGGGGTTAAGGTGGCAGGCATTTTCAGTAGGAAAGGCTGTGCATGCAGATATGGTAACAATTCTTGATGGGGTATTTCTGATTTTTCCAGTTCGCACCATGTGGGGCAATGTGGGTATGCAAACCATTGTTTGGTTTGTGATAGGATAGCAGCTAGATAATAGTCATAGAAGTTTATGTGCCCTAGTTCTCCCGCAGTTCTAGTTTTTGTCAATTTGCAAAAGGTGCATCTAGCTCTTTTCTCTTGCCACAGAAATTAGTTTAAAGTAGCTTGCAATACATTGAAGAATGATTTTGATACTGGAATGTTTACAGTTCTAAAGATATATAGAATTTGAGGCAAAATTTGCATTTTAAAAGCAACCAGATGACCTGACCAGGACAATACATGCGTTGCGATATGTGAAAGTTGAACTTTATGTTTGTGTGTGAAGATGGAATGACACACTACACCCAGTGCTCTCTCAATCTTCTTACCCGATAACAAAGAATCATGAGCCTTTGTAATCACTTTATCCAAAGATCAGGGACACTCTCTTCAGGTAAGGGAAAAAAGACAGCCACCCTGCAGCAATCATTCTCACAACCAAAATCCACAGAGGAAGTGTGCCAAAGGATAAAATAGTGAAGCCCTTTTAAAAAAGTTTAATAAATAAAAAGAATTGCACTTACAAACTTCCAAAGGACTTCACAGCATAAAGTGTCATCACAAAAAGCAATCCACACATAGAGACATGAACGTGCCTGCTTGCAGCTGTAACACATGAACAGGTTCGCCATGCTTGGGGGGAGATTTGGCCTCCATGGCGACTCCTCTATTTTGCAAGTAGAAGGAGCCGCCAAACCAGAAATAGTTGTGAGTCATGGCGGCACCTTCTACTTGCAAAATAGAGCAGTCGACATGGGGCCAAACTTGCCCCGAGCATGGCGAACCTGTTCATGGCCAAGAGGTAGGAGGATGTCGTCTATTCGAACCAGAGACTGGAGATTGTCTTCTGGGGCCATTATATAGACAACATCCTCCTCCTATGGGACAGAGACAGGGCTTCATTAGCCAATTCCATGGATGACCTCAATGATAATGATCTTGGCATCCATTTACAATACAAAGCCAGTGAGGTTAAAATCAACTTTCTGGATCTGTCCATTGAAGCGAGTGAAGGGAAGTTTCTCACGTCCACTTAATTCAAGAGCACAGATCGAAATGGCTATATAGATCAAGACAGCTGCCATCACCCCTCCTGGCTCAGGGCAGTCCCGAGGGGACAGCTCATTCAGTTGAGGAGGAACTGTTCTCTGGTCAGCACCTTTCTACAACAGGCACAGATCCTCAAGTCCAGGTTTCTTGAGAAGGGGTATTCGGCAGCTGATCTTGATAGAGCCATTTCAGATGTGCTAATCATTGACATACAGCAGATGATTGTTGGTCCTTCTACATCAAGAAATGATGATGGAAAGGCTTTATCAGACTTTGCTTTTATAACCCCCTGTTCCCGACAACATAATGATCTCAAACGTATTGTGAGGAGGCACTGGCTGGTGTTGAGGAATGATAGGGTGTTGGGCCCTCTGTTGCCTGAGCAGCCCAGATTAATATTCAGAGGGGTTCCTCCCCTACAGTTGCAGATCGCTCCCAACATCCTAGATGCTCCTCATAGGGTCTCCTTTTTTCAAGACTCTAAGGGCTACCATCCATGTCGCAGGTGTGCAATCTGTAAACTCAATGCTGACA
This sequence comes from Glandirana rugosa, assembly GCA_018402905.1. Taxonomy (NCBI): domain Eukaryota; kingdom Metazoa; phylum Chordata; class Amphibia; order Anura; family Ranidae; genus Glandirana; species Glandirana rugosa. Next base: position 112,202 of record BLSH010288576.1, read on the forward strand.
AACGGAGGAAAGTGTGTCAATTTAGCTCTCACACTACTTTTGAAGTACATGATATTGGCACCTTTATCACCTGCACCTCTCTTAATGTTGTCTACATGCTCACCTGTCCTTGCGGATTGCAGTACATTGGTCGCACCACTAGGGCGATGAATGTAAGACTGAGTGAGCATGTGGGCAACATTAAGAGGGGTTTTCCTAAACATAGTGTCTCCCGACATTACTTAGAACATCATGATAAGAACCCTGCAGGGTCAACCTTTGTAGCAATAGATAGGTTTACCCCGAACTGGCGGGGAAGTAATGTCAGAAGGGAGATTATACGCATAGAGACCCGGTGGATACATAGGGTTAAGTGTTACGTCCCGTATGGTCTGACTGGGATGTTAACAGTTTTATCAACAATAGTTGAACCCTGGATCTCGCCTTGCTAATGTATTTACAGTCCTTAATCTTTTGGGGATTATGTAATTTGATTTATGTCTTTAGCGTGCATGTCCTGATTCTTCTAGGTTTTATCAATACATGTACTTTTTTACATCACCAGAAAGTGAATACTTTAGTGTGAGGGTATTTATAATTAATTATGTATATTTGTTGCTCCTTTCCCTTTAAATGAGATTTGGTGAGATCATGTCTGTTCTATGACCCTTCCGCAGATATTGACAGTCCATCAGTCTCATAAAGGTTTTGGTGCCCCTCCCCTTTTTTTTTTTATATAATACATTTTTATTAATTTTCAAGACAAAAAGAAAGTTGCACATACAAAGTTGCATAAAACCAAATAAGGCAAAGGCAATGAGACAGGAATACATAAACAAATATAAATGTAAATGTGTCTGACCTAATTTGGGACATTGGCCTGCCATGGATAACCACAGCTGACCAACTTTTGCTGTCTGTTTCCTGGTTATTTGAGAGCAGGAGGCCCCCCCCCCCGCCAGCACCCCAACCGGGAGCAAACTGTGCCGGGCGGATGGGGAGCCACCCCCCCCCACAAAATGTCGTCTGTATAGTGACATTGCATCGGACAGCAGAGAATATTAATTGCAGCTATATAGCGGTCAGATCACCCATAGTCAATCTGTAGCCTGTTGTAACTTTAGGTCCTTGATAAACCACCTTTGCAAATTACAAAAAAGAAGAGGTCAAAATAGTTGAGAGACAAAGAAGAGAATTAAAGAAGTAAAGAAGAGAGGATAGAATAGTGAGAAGGAGAAGAGATATAGATAGGGGAAATAGAGAATAGATCAGGAAGTTCCCAGCCGGCATGGGGTGAAAGACTTTGAGATAACTATCCAAAACAATGTTTATAGTAGGATATACAATGTGACACACTGCTAATACTATAGCTAATGCAGAAGGCTTAGTGTGAAGGAAGAGTGGTTGGCAAAGATGCGGGGGAGTCCCCCTTCAACACCGGGTACGGGGATGAGATAGTATCTTTGTAAGTGCTTGTGGTCTTAAATTCAAACCATGAGGCCCAGATTTTGGTATGTTTTCCAGATTCCCCTCTCGACAGGTATGTAAGTTCTTCCATATAGCACAAATCATTCACCTTTTGCAACCATAGTTTACTAGAGGGCGTTTGTGGTTTGTTCCACAGGAATAAGGGACTTGGCAGCGTGAAGAAGATGTGGTGTCATGGAACGTTTATATTGACCAATAGTTTCTGCGGTCATGTGGAAGAGTACAGTCCAAGGCTCCAGTGGGAGAACGGATCCCGTGATTGAGTTGATGAGTCTGATGATTTCAGACCAGTAGGGCTTGATGAGTGGACAGTGCCACCATATATATGCGCATGTGAGGCCACTTGACCACAATTCCTCCAGCATAGAGCAGAATTGGTAGGAGAAATATGGTGCATTTTGGTTGGTGTGTAATACCACCTTGCTAGCAGTTTATAGTTTGTCTCAGCCGTTTTTGAGGAAATGGAGGAAGTGTGGGTGAGGGCCAGTATTTTGTCCTTTTGGATATCTGTTAGTGGGGTGCTTAGCTCAGTTTCCCAGCGGTTCAGATATTCCTGGTAGCCGTGATATTGTAGGGAGATGAGAGCCTTGTAAAATTGTGATATTACATGTAACGGAGGTTCCTTTGGGAGAAAGATGGCCTCGATGGCTGTTAGCTCATGGACAGATCTTAGTGGTTGTGGTAGAGATTGAACAAACTGCTTAAGCCTCCATCGTTCTGTGAAGATGTTCGATCTTGAGCCAACAATGAACTTTAAAGGTTTAAGAGAGTTGGTTTGGAGGACATGGTGTAAGCAGAGACAGGGATCAGAGGACCATGTATTAAATCCCTTATCCATTTTGCCCGGAAGGAAATAGTCATGGTTCATTAAAGGCATAAGGGGGGAATTATAAGACCAGGAAAGTTTCTTGTGCAGTATATCCCAGGAGGATAACAAGGAAATCGTTAAGGGGGAGGCTGAAGGTGAAAGAAATCTGTACCTGGGAGGGATCCAAGGAATGCCATCCAATTCTGTACCACTTAGTTTATATTCTAGTCTGACCCATATTTTGCTATCTCTCTGGTATTTCCAATCTGAAACTTTATCTAGGACAATACCATAATAACACATTTTCAAGTCTGGTAGGGCCAGACCCCTAGACCCCTTAGAGCGGAAGAGAGTAGCTCTGGAGATTCTGGAGCGTCTGCTCCCCCAGATGAAGCGGGAGATCATGGTTTGAAGTGTTGTAAAGAAACCAGGTGGAATCCCCATTGGTATCATCTGGAATAGAAAAAGAATAAGGGGGAGGATATTCATCTTAATCACTGCTATTTTCCCCAGCCAGGAGTGGGAGAGGTATGACCAGGATCTGAGATCTTTTTTAATGGTATTCAGCAGGGGGAATATAATTATATCTGAACAGGGAATGGGGGTGAGGGGTCAAGTGGATGTCTAGGTATTTTAGGGTTGTCGACTGCCAGCGGAATGGTAGGGTTGATTTTAGCGATGAGACCATTGAACTGGGGACATTAATGTTTAGAATTTCCAATTTAGTCATATTCATTTTAAAATTGGACAAAGCTTGAAATTCTTGTAGAGCTGACATGAGGTTGGGTAAAGAAATGCGGGGTTGTTGAATATAGAAGAGGATATCATCCGCATACGCCGCATATTTATGTGACTCTTGGCCTACCGTTATCCCGTGAATTTTGGGGTTGCTTCTGATAGAGGCTAGGAATGGTTCCAGGGATATGGCAAACAACAGGGGCGACAATGGGCACCCCTGTCTAGTGCCATTCCCTAACTCAAAGGGCTCACTCAGTACCCCGTTCACCCTGACCCACGCCGTCGGGCAGGAGTACATTGTGAAAATCCTATCCAACATCCGGGGGTCAAGGCCAAAGTGCTGTAGGGTCAAGCGAAGATAGGTCGCCCTATCAAATGCCTTTTCGGCATCAGTAGACAAGAGAAGGGTGGGCTGGGCATTTCTACGGGCAAAGGGAATCAAGCAAAGAGTACGTAGTGCATTGTCCCTGGCTTCCCTTCCTGGTATGAATCCTGGTTGATCCACCGAGACCCATTTAGGTAAAAGGGGAAGCAGTCTATTCACCAATACCTTGGCTAGAATCTTCATGTCCACATTTAATAATGAAATAGGGCGATAGCTCCCGCAGTTCGTGGGATCTTTATTAGGTTTGGGCAGAACTGTGATGTGTGCTGTGAGTGATTCCGGACGGAGGGCTGAAGATGCAGTTATGAAGTTGGCGTATTTAGTAAATCTAGGCAATAAAACCTCACTGAATTTCTTATGATAGGAAGCGGTAAACCCATCTGGACCAGGGGCTTTCCCCGATGGCATTGATTTTAAGGCTAGCAGGAATTCTACTAATTCAAAGTCTGATTCCAGAGCCTTAAGGACCTCAGAAGGTAGTGTTGGCGTTTGTGAGTTGCCAAGGAAGTCAAGAATTTTTTTGTGCCTATTTCTGGGGGGGAGATGGCCCAAATCACCCTTCACGTTGTACAGATCAGAATAAAAGTCTCTAAAAGCATCAGCGATTTGTCGTGAATTATGGACCATCTCCCCACCCGGAAGTTTAATTTTAGGGTGAAGGGACAATTTGTGTTGTCACTTCAGGTCAGCGACCTGTTTCAGCTTGTCCTTGAGCTCCGTGTTGTGTTCCCTTTTTTCCTAGCCCCCAGTTCTATGAGTACTCCCCTAATAGTAGCTTTATGAGCTTCCCAGATCAGTGATTGGGGGGATCCCTGTTTGTCATTTTCTTTAAAAAATAGCTCTATCTTTTTGGCAATGATGGCTGTAACCACTGGGTTAGATAACAATGAATCGTTTAGTTTCCAGTTGTTCGAGTGTATAGGGAGGGAGGGGAGAGACAGCCGGGCTGTCACAGGAGCATGGTCAGATAAAGTTGTTGTGCCTATGGAGGCCGAGCGTAGTAGTGGAAGATGGAAATGATCTATAAAAATATTATCTATGCGGGAGTATGGGTTATGTGTTTTAGAAAAATATGAATAGTCCCTTTCTTTAGGGTGAAGTATTCGCCAGACATCCATGAGTTGGGAGTCATGGAGTCCTTTTTTAATATGAGATATACGTTTAAAGGGCATCGAGGACCTGCCCGACGAGGTGTCCATAATGGGATCGAGGGGCATATTAATGTCTCCAGCTAGTATGGTCAGTCCCTCCGCAAATTCGGCTAACCTCGTCAATACCTGGGATAAAAAGACAGGTTGGTTTACGTTTGGGGAATAGATGTTAGCTAGAGTACATGGAACATTACCTATGAACCCACGTAGGAAAATGTATCTACCATGATCATCCACTTCCATTGTAGTGAGACGAAAGGAGACACACCTGCTGAACCCAATGGCAACTCCCTTGGCCTTATTGGTGTCCGAAAGACTATAGTACCATTGAGGAAAATGCAGAGAGAGAAGTTTAACGTTGGTGGTGTGAGTCAGGTGAGTTTCTTGTAGAAATGCTATAGAGCAGGAAGCTCTTTTTAGCTCCCTCAAGACCTGATGTCTTTTTTGCAGCCACGTTTAGCCCTCTTACATTATATGTGAGCACATTTAAGTTAGCCATGGGGATAGTGGTGTGTCTCCAAATGGCTCATTCAGCCAGCCCTGCTGGGGAGAAGAGAAATTAGTGAAAGAAGTAGGATAGAGAAGGAAAGGAGAGAGACAAGAGAAACAATATGCTTCAGGAACAAAACATAGTAAAACATGTAAGTAGTGTTGAGCGAACCCGGACTGTAACGTTCGGGTCCGTACCGAACTTTCGGGTGTCCGTGGCATGGACCCGGACCCGGACATTTCAAAAATCGTTCGGGTTCGGTCCGGGGTTCTGCTATTTTACTCCACGTGTTGAGAAGCTGCAGGGCAGCCAATCAACAAGCGTTTCACTGGTTTGCCCTTAGAAGCCATCACAGCCATGCCTACTAATGGCATGGCTGTGATTGGCCGGTGCATCATGTGACCCAGCCTCTTTATAAGCTGGAGTCACAGTGCTGCAGTCACATGCTCCTTGGGTTAGTGTAGGGAAAGGTAGCTGACGGCGTGAGGGACAGATTTTAGCCATTTTAAGACCTGATCCTGCATCCTGAGATAGATTACTTTACTACTGCTGTCTGTGCTGTTGCTCTGAGGACAGATAGCAGAAATTAGAGATTTCACATACCGCTGCTTTGAGTTGCAGATCAAGCTCTGCATAGAACAACGATCGCTACGATCGTGCTCTACGA
>BLSH010288576.1:121944-133448 GCA_018402905.1 Glandirana rugosa
GGAAGAAGGAATGAATTCGTAATTATGTTATATAGAAGGAACCACAGTCTCCATGAAACAGTTTATATAACAATAGATTTACCGAATATTTTATTCGACAATTTCTGGAACGATTTTCCTACAGAGAGTGAACTACGCAATGTACGTTGACGAGAATCACTGTCTGGGGGAGGGGAACCCCAGCCGCCCCCGCCCTCCAGCCCCTAACGGCCACCACATGCGCGGCGGACCACCAGAGGACGACCGAGACGGAGCGGCAGGGAATACCCTAGTGGCGTCATTTTACACACTGAAAAGTTGTTGGGCACTTAAACGAAATATAATGAATGTGTCCGTGCGATCGTTCGGGTTCCGTCCGGACCCGGACCCGGACCCGGACTTTGTCCCGAAGTTCGGACGGACCAGCAGAACCCGAACTTCCAGGTGTTCGCTCAACTCTACATGTAAGTAATATAAAGCAAATTCACGGGTTGTTGAAAAGTCACACATTTTACTGCGGTGATCCCATAAGGGACGGCGAGGCAGAGCCAGCAGGAGACCACCAGGCGGCGCGTACACCACCGGCAATCCCCGACCTCCCGCCCCCGCCGACCCCAAGGGGAGGGGGTCTGTCACTAAGAGCAGTTGCATGTAACGCATCAAGTGAGAGACATCCTTTTAGCAAGGTCTTTAACAGCTTATTTTATAAGCCATTTAGATAACAATATATTTGACAAAGTACCTCTGACACCAAGGAAGATATATTGTATTAATGCTTAAGTAAGGAAGAAGGAAAGAACCATAGCAATAAAGTAAAAACCGGATAACAAATGTATATTTAACTAGAGTATGCTGGGCCTCATATGTGATTGTTGAGGGTCAATAAAGCTGGGTGGCTATGTAACCACAGTCATATTCCTCCCACCCAAGCGGGCAGAAGCCCTAAGGGGGAGGGAGGAGTAAAAACTAAAAAAGTAAGTGACCCAGTTATGCATTGAAGTGTTAGAGGGCCCAATCAGTTTGAGAAATAGAGAAGCATTAACGTGAAGCTTGAAAAGTAGAGGAGATCTCACCCAATTTTCTTTGAAGATGATCCTGGAGTTGCATTACGCTTCCTTTTAGAGGGGGTCCGGTGACCATAGGATTCAGGTATGGGTTGAAAGGAGTGGATTTGATCCTGCCATCCCGGTAACTCCACGTGAGCCATGTTGAAGTCTTTCAGAAATGTTGGAAGATCTTCAGGAAACCATAAAGTAGAGGAACGGCCATTTTTAGTGGCAATCAGACACACTGGAAAGCCCCATCTATATGTCACGCCGTCTGACCGTAGTTGGTCTAATAAGGGCCGAAGCGCACGGCATCTTTCCAGGGTTTCCTTTGAGAGATCAGGGTAGATGGTTAATTTAGCTCCATCAAAGTGTATGTCGGAGGAGCCCCGTAGCTTGACCATGATGGCATTTTTCTCCTCATAGTAGTGAAGACGACATATCACGTCTCTCGGCAAGTCTGTGTTAAGGTTGCGGGGGCCCTGTGTACCCTATCAAAGTGCAGAGTCTCAGTCACCGGCTTACCCATGACGGTATTTAGGATGCCACGGCATTGTGGGTTCCAGGTCATCGTCCTTAGTTGCTTCAGGAAGCCCCCTGATGCGCAGATTGTTCCTGTGATTTCTGTTTTCGATATCTTCCAATTTATATAAGGTGGCACGGTGAGCAATTGCAAGTCTGGTTACCGTGCTCTGCAGCTCCCTGATCGCCTCATTTTGTATATCTTGCCACTTCTCTGTCTCCTCCACACGTGTGAGCAAGTGCGCCATGTCCGTTCGTACGGCCGTAAATTCTTTTTTTCATGGCTTTTTCAAAGCTATGGAACATGCCTGCTATTTCCCCTTTGAGCCCACTTACCAGGGAGACCATGTCAGACCCTGCTGGAGAACCCGGGTCCTCCATCAGTTCCGAGCCCTGAGAGGAGGCCGGCGAGCAGCCGCGGGAGGAGGCTGTGTGAGCAGAGGGGGAGCGACTCGGCCGTGAGGCTTTAGCCTTGCTGTGCGGTGTTGCAGATGCAAGCTGTTCTGTGGCGAGGAAGTGTTGAATTGAGCCTGAGGTGGCCAGTTTTGCTACCGAGTCCTTCCCTGACTTCTTACTGGAGTTGGCAAGAGCGTTAGGGCCTTTAGATGTCATTGTCAGAGGAAAACAGGCCTGTTATCGGACAGAGCTCTCACTGCATAAGTCCTTACAGTGCCATGCGGAGGAGACTGTGCTCCCTGGGTGTACTTAGATAGCTTGGCAGTTGTCTCTTATTGTTGGGCCCTTTAGAATGGATCTCCTGAATTAGGTTGTTAGGGTCAGGTTTAACAGTGCTGATGCAGCTGAGGTTTGCTAATGAAACAACACACAGGGAGATGGCGCTATCCCTGGAGGTGATGATCCTCCTTAGGTAAAAGCTTATTGTGTAGCCCCCAACCAAAAAAATATGTATGTGAAATATATTGAAATAATGTGATTAAAGTGACAGTGTTTATAAACCTTGTGCGTTTTTACATCAAATATGTGATTATTATTTAGAATTAAGGTCTCATTGTCCATATACAAGTGAAAAAAGACGTGAAAAATATATGAAAAATATAAAAATATGAAAATATGAAATATAAAAACATAATAGTCTCTAGAAGATTATTTCCAATTCTTGAAACAAATTCGTGTTCAGTGACTTTTCAGTGATAGTTCATACTCATTTTCAAGGTGATTCGGTGACTTCACACTGTGCTCCCCTCCTGTGTCCCCACTCACCAGAGCTTGGCACCCCTGCAGGGGTATCTCGCATATGCTGATCCTTTTTCCCGGCTCCGATCTCCCGATCGATCCGTCTATGGTCTGGAGCAGCAATCCACCAAAAACTCCTCTGATGTAGCGGTATATAAAGAACGAGAAACCCAATATAGTGTAATTCCGATCAAAAGTTTATTTCATCCAAATTATTAAAATTATTTAAAAAGTATTGCACAATCATCCTAAGGCTGTTCGTGGTATTCCGTGGAAAGTAGCAAGTCCGCAGCGCGGCTGCTGTTTGAGAAAGAGACGTCTCCCTTCCTCTTCCTGTGGCTTGCGTTCCACCTAGCACAACCACCGAACCCGGACGTGACGTAGGAACGTGACGGACGTACTCACTGGCCCCACCTAACACGTTTCGTCATCGGACATCGTCGGAAGCGGTGGCCATCTTGGTACTCCACCAGCTTATATATGCACCCCGAGGGGCATTCTTGCGCCGTACATCCGCGTCACCCTAATTGTTGAGATAATCCGCCATGTTTTTGGTGTGAGAAAAAAACCTCATTTTGTTTAGGAATCATTCTAAAGGGGAATATTCGGGAAAAAAACAAAACAAAAACAGAAGGGATGTTAAAATATGCGTAGTATTCAAAGGAGGTCTTATAAAAAATGCTATAAAAAAATGTTCCAATTAAAAACATGAGGGATCGTAAAAATGAGGTTGGGAATGTATGGAAAAAGGGGGGGGGGAGGTCCACCTAGCGGGCAAAAAAGTTTTTTCATATAATAAAGTGCTTTGAGAAAGAGGAAGAGATCGTTTCTCCTCTATATACATAATAATAATAGCAGATGTTCAATCATATAACACATGCTCTACGATATGATTGGCTCTCTACTACTATGGGATAACCATAATTCTTAGAACAGGTAAATATTTCATATTTTCATATTTTTATATTTTTCATATATTTTTCACGTCTTTTTCACTTGTATATGGACAATGAGACCTTAATTCTAAATAATAATCACATATTTGAAGTAAAAACGCACAAGGTTTACATACACTGTTACTTTAATCACATTATTTCACATACATATTTTTTTGGTTGGGGGCTACACAATAAGCTTTTACCTAAGGAGGATCATCACCTCCAGGGATAGTGCCATCTCCCTGTGTGTTGTTTCATTATATTTTTCCTTTTGGAAATTCAGGAGGGCAGCTTTCCCCATACTACCTTTTATATAATTTTAATAAGGTATACCCGACTACCCTTAGCGCAGAATTTTATATATATTATGAGGAGCAGGCCTGGTTGTACCAAGATGGCCGCCGGACTTTTTTTAACACAGGCCCAAGTGATTTTATAAGTCCCTGTGGCACAGCAGACAGTTCTCTTAAGCCCTCTGAGGGCACTGGCCCAGTCCCAATGAATGCTAGGACCCTAGAGGGCAGATGGGGCCCTGTGGAGGCTGTAGATGGCACGGCCTGTGCCGCCGCAGGTAGGCCGCAAAAGCCGGGGCCTCAATTTATTAACGTTGTGGACCGGTGCTTCCGATCCGCGGAATAAGCGCCTCAAAATGTAGCTGCAGGGACGGGGAGGCTGATGTGATGGATAGTGCCTCTTACCCGGGTCCCCAGATGTCGGATGCCTCCAGATCAGTGGAGGCTCGCCCATAAGGACTGCTGGGGCAGTGCCCCACCTAAAAAATAAGTAAGAAATAAAAATTAACTATAATTATTAACCAACAGCAGCACAGCTAGAGAGAAACTCCAAAGAAAAAAAAATCTTTGGAATTTCTCTCTAGCTGTGCTGCTGTTGCTAATTGCTGGAATAGACAGATTAGATAAGAAAGAGAAGTGTAATCTACCTAGCAACAGGGCAGACGTCCCAAATCTCATTTAAAAACCTATCTAGAACACAGTAAAATGAATTCTCCACCCTCATTGGTTGCTTTCCAACATTCCATTCTAAGAATAGCTGAGTTCTGGGGCGTTAGAATCTACAGACCTTAAACTGCCTAGTCCATTTGGTCTCTGCCTGGGGGGGAGCCAAGATTTTCTCTGCCTGCAGTTACACATTCTGGCCAGCTGCCCAGCCATGTCCCCCCCTCCACAAGTCGCACTCCGCCACTTAGTCTCTACCCCCAGCAGTGTTTCCCCTCTCCACCAGGGACCCTTCCCCCACCCACCATCCTGTACAGAGCAGAGAAGGAGGACATGTGTGATCACTCAATGGAGGAGAGGGGAGGCAGCAGCAGATCTCTTGCCTGGATAGATCATCATGGATGACTGCAGCTTGAGGAATGAGAAGCTCAGAGGGACAATCAGATCCAAGCACAGCTGTGTCTGCAAGGTAAGATCTCTGAGCATACATGACAGGGAGCTCCCAGCAATACACAAGCAGTGATTAGTCTGCATCCATAGATAACAGATAAGGCTGAACAGGCCCCTTCCAAAGCTCAGCAGTAGGATAAGAACTCTGTGCCTGCATGTAAGTCACAGGGAGTTCTCAGGGATACACAGGCAGTAATCTGCAATTAGTCTGCTGACATTGGGGAACCACAGAGCTCAGCAGCACCGCACACCCTCTTCATACTTTACTGTTTAACAGGCAGCTTCAACCAAAACAGCAACAACTCCACTCCTGGTGACTTCTTCATCCCTGCATTCAGTGCATTGTAGGTAATGATTCATGACTTACAATGCAGGGACCAAGAAGTCACCAGGAATGTAGTTGCTGCTGTGTTGGTTGAAGCTGCCTACTCATGCCCATTCCTCCACAATAACTGCTTTCCAATGAATGCCATCTTAAAGCACCTGATTTTATAATTACATTTTGAACTTTCTTTGACAGATAATGAAGATTTATGTTAGTGTAGCTGGTCAGTTCCAAAAAACAAGGACATTTCTATGGCTCACCATATGTCAGGGGTTAGTGGAGGATTTCCAGCGTTCCTATTATAAAATAAGGAATTAAGATGGAGCTTGATGGCATAGCACATACATGAAAACCCACATAATACCAGTCTGTGCTGGGTTCCTGTGCAGACCTCACAGCTCATGTAGTTCTTTACCTTTGGGATTGAATGGATGAATGAGCCAGCAATATTTTATTGAGAATTAAGACTGACAGCTGAGTTATACTGTACATTGAGTGGGTGGAGTCTATAAGGGGTGTGGCTTCTATGAAGTGGGAGGGGGCAAAAAGGAAGGGCAGGGTCTAGCGCCCCACCATCTTAAAACTTCACCAGCCGCCACTGCTCCAGATGCTGTTGTTATGCCGGGAGCTCCTCCAAAGCACGTCCAGTCTCCACTGCGTCCAGGCCACGCCCCCACCCCCTCCCTTTTTATAGTTTTTGGGAGCCTAGGTTTTACAGATTATTTATGCATATATGTCATGATTATATCCTAAGGCTTAATTCCTATATGTGGGAGCTTTCCATCTCTATGTTCAGAGTGTATGGAAATGATGTATGGGCTCCCTTTATCACAAAGGACTATTTCCTGGTCTTGGAGCGGTCATGTGATGCGCTCCAAATACCGGAAGTTCCGGTTCTATGGTTTTTAGACCGGAAATCCTGGGCCTGTATGTCATTTCCTTATTATTGCTGTCCCTCCTGTGTTGCATCATAGGATGGGACTGGTTTTTGTTGTTGGAACGCATCGCAGGGCACATGATGTGTTCCATTCACCGGAAATGCGGCTTTACAAGCCATCCATGCACATATTAAGGTTGTTTTTGTTTGTATATTGACTTATTGTGTTTGGGAACTTCTGACCCTGCATTCACAGCGCAACATGGTGTGGATGTGTTCCCTTCTTTAACACAGGAGATTACTTCCTGGTCTTGGAGCACTCTGTCAGTCATGTGATGCGCTCCAAAGACCGGAAGTTCCGTTTTTTTATGTTGTACATATCAATCTGGTCCCCTTTATCAGTTCCATTGGTGCCTTTGCTGCTGACCACGCCTCTGACGATTCTCATTGGAGCGAAACCGGTCAGGTGGTACAGCTGCAAGCAGACACGTTCATGTCTCTATGTGTGGATTGCTTTTTGTGATGACACTTTATGCTGTGAAGTCCTTTGGAAGTTTGTAAGTGCAATTCTTTTTATTTATTAAACTTTTTTAAACGGGCTTCACTATTTGTGATCCCTCTGTTATTTTAACCTTTGGCACACTTCCTCTTTGGATTTTGGTTGTGAGAACGATCGCTGCAGGGTGGCTGTCTTTTTTCACTTACCTGAAGAGAGTGTCCCTGATCTTTGGATAAAGTGATTACAAAGGCTCATGATTCTTTGTTATCTGGTAAGAAGATTGAGAGAGCACTGGGTGTAGTGTGTCATTCCATCTTCACACATAAAATTGGTGGTGGTTTTTCTATTATAGGAACCGAGAGACTGTATTTATTTAATCACTGAAAATCAAGCGCGGCACAAGGATTTTTTATTGCACTGAATTTGTTGAGCAACAAATGGTGCACACTGCTTATTGAATATTGCACATGTGTTGTTTGATAACGCAAACTCATTCCATGTGAACCTCTAAGTTTGCCTATCCAGGGGGCATAGTTGACCACATAGGTGTTGTCAAGAGATTAAAACCTTGTACATATGCGTTGATTATCGTACAACCGCACATCCAACTTTTTTCCGAATTGGCTGTCCGTGGTTTTGTCTAGTGTACTGATGGTAGTCAAGTAATTGTCCAACAAAGCCAAACGTAGTGACGTGTTACAAGCATATAAAGAGACAGTTCAGGTGAATGGGATTTGTGAATTACGAACGCAGGTTTCCACGACCGAACACTTCCTGGATTCTGAGCATGTGCGTTTGTACTTACAACTTTTGCTGGTCCAACTTCTGTACACACAAGCCAAAAATTGGCCAACGCCTTGTTGGCAGACAAAAGTTTTCTAGTCTTCACATACAAGTTCTGTTGAACGATAATTGGAAATTGGCTGTCGAATCGTGCATACTAACGATCGGATTATCGGACAACAGGCTGTCATATGACCGTTTTTGGCCGATAATTGTAGTGTGTGTATGGGCCTTTAGTTAGGTTAATGCCCAAATATGTTATACCGTTATATTTCCATGAAAATGGATAGGTATTTTATAAATTTCTTCTAATATCGTAAAAAAACAAAAAATGGGGACAATCCCCACAAAGATGTAATTTAAGGGCACATCAGATAACACCAAAGAAGTGAAATCATAAATGTTTATTGAAAAATTGCATAAAAGGCCAAGGCTTCACATATTCTAAAAACATGAGACCGTGGACAAAAAATTGTCCCAAGCCTGTACAAAATCTCCAAATATCATAATGTACTCATAGGTGATACAAAATACCAAAAACCATGATGTGTGTAGAGTAGGTATTCTAAATCTAATATCGTAGTTTATTCCGATATCTAATATGTGTGACTTGGATTAATTTACTTTGTAGTACGAGATTTTATTGAATAGTTGGAGGGATTTGTAAATTGTTGGAAGTGTTTTGTCAGGTTGGGTTAGTATAAGGATGGTGTCATCCACAAAGAGACTTATTACATAGTCTTTTTCCCCACCGGTGAGGCCATGTATATTAGGGTGTTACCTAATGTATGAAGTTAATGGTTTCATGACTAAGTTAAATATTAAGGGCAAAAGTGGGCACCCTTGCCTCGTACCATTAGTAATTTTAAAGGGTAGTGATAATGACCCCGAAGTGTATACTCTAGCAGAGGGGGATGAGTATAGTGCCAGTATTGCAGAGACAATTTGCCCCGTGAATCCAAATTTCACCAGTATCACCTTGAGATATCCCAAGTGGATCCTATCGAATGCCTTCTCTGCATCAAAGGCTAGGAGCAGAGAAAGCGTTCTGGTCCCCCTTGTCAAATGTATAATATTTAGCAGTCTTCTGGTGGTGTCGGAGTACTGTCACCCTTTGGTGAAACCCGATTGGTCCTGGTCTATTAAGGTTGGCATAATGTCTAATAGTCGGAGGGCAATAATTTTAGCATGTAGTTTGGCATCATTGTTCAAAAGAGATATAGGGCAAAAGTTTTGCGCCTTATCTGGCGGTTTCCCTGGCTTCAGCAATGTGACTATTAAAGCTTCCAACATTTACGCAGTAAATGAGGATGAGACCGCAGCAGCTCAAAATATTTCACATAGATGGGGGCTTAGTTGGCTTTTAAAGGTTTTGTAGTATTCCCCCGTGAGGCCATCTGGTCCCGGGGATTTGTTGTTGGGTAAGGTGTTGATTAACCTAGAGATTTCAGATGTAGTAAATGGGGTGTTGAGTAGGTCAATTTGGTCTTTCGACAGATTGGGGAGGCGGATTTTCAGGAGAAAATGTTCTTAGGAGGTAGGTTGAGGGTAGTGCCATCATCTCGTAAGTTATACAGGGATCCATAGTATGAACTAAACATGTTGGCTATGCCTTGTAGGTCGTAAATCTGTGTCTGGGAGATAGGGTGGTATATAAAAGTATTTTAGTTTTAGAGTGGTACCCTTGAAGTTTTCTTGCCAGGAGTTTACCGACTTTGTTGCTTGTTAAATAATAACGCATTTTCAATCTTTGGGAAGAACGATCAAATTGGTGCAATAATAGTTCCCTAAGCTCATACCTCATATCAGATAGTTTAGTATTATTTTGGGGATGTAGGGTGCCTTTTGTTCATAATCTCTAAAGATGAGATTTCAGAGACTATGGAGTTGAACCACTGCTGTCTCCACCCCGTCTCATGCGCTCCCCCTGATATATGCCTTTTATGCATTCCATAAAGTGGTTGGACTTTCCACAGAAGGCATATTGTTAGTTAAGAATTCGAGTAGGTTTTCCTCTATAACTGTCCTCATCTCTGGGGACTGCAAAAGTGAGGAATTGGCCCTCCACACAAATGAGGACTCTGAGGGGTACTTGTCGCTCACAGTCAGTGATATTGAGGCATCGTCAGACCAGGTAATCGTATTTATAGATGACTTTAGGGCTTTTTGTAAATGCCACCTGTCTACTAAAAAATAGTCTATGCGAGAATATGATCTATGACTAACTGAAAAAAATAGAATAGCCCCTCTCATTAGCGTGTTGACATTGCCATATGTCATACAGGTCATTGTTCGAGAGGAAGACGTGTAGTGCTGGTGGTTGCTTGTGGGGGTCAACAGTGGCATTGAGGTCTCTGCATATTAACTACTATCCTTTCTGAATCTTTTTAATTTTTTGAAGAGAGAGTTCATGAACCGAACTTGGTGGGTGTTAGGAGCATAGACATTTACTAATGTAAATGTGGTAGAGTTAATATCACAGACCAAGATGATAAATCTCCCCCCTGGGTCTAAAATTTCCTCATAGGTTGTAAAGGCAACAGTGTCTTTTACCGCTATCATCACTCCTATTTTCTTAGCTGGAATACAGGATTTGTAGATATGGGGGAAATTCCTATTGGTGCATAGAGGAGGATAGTGTAGATGAAAATGTAAACTTTATTGGTACAAAATCACTTGTTGTGCAAACACAGCAAAAAGCATAAATTTAAAAACATGCAAACAAAATGGTGGACACAGTGTGCATGGCATAGATGGATATAATAACACAATGTGAAATCAGTGAGCCCTTGTGTGTCAACGCGTTTCACTTGTTTGCTTCATCAAGACACGTGCAGGGATATTGGGGATATTAGGAATATAATGTTAAAATATTTGCCCATCTTATTCGGAGATGACACTTGTGCTGATCTCCTTAAGGATGGTATTAATATAGTGTCCAAATGAGCACCTTCCCTGGGGAGCCGTTTATCGCCTAGTCTATATCAACAAACCAAAACAAAAATTGCACCTACCTGGCTGCATTTTAGGGGCAATTACCGCTGTGGAGCGGCTGGGTTACCCCTGTTGTAATAATATCATTCCAGGAGAGGTGGTACGATCTTATTCTAATAACAAAGAAAAAAAGATCCAATAATTCTATAACTGCAATACAAAACATGTTATCTATATTATCACCTGTAAAATTTGTCATGTGCAGTATGTTGGTCGTACTGTTAGAAGATTACGTGATAGATTTTATGAACATCTGTACAATATCAAGAAAGAAAAACATAGCGTTTCTAATGTAGGAAGACACTTTAGGGACTTTCATGGTGGGGACACTTCAGAAGTAGGGGTACAAATCATAGAGAAAGTGAAATCACAAAAAGAGGTGGGGATACCTTTAAGCTTCTCTGTAAATGAGAGGTTTTCTGGATTTTCCATTTTGGAACTCGTTTACCGCAAGGGTTAAATTATGAGTGGGATTTGACCCATTTTTTTGAAAAGTTATATATACTGTATATATCTTTTGTGGCTGCTCCAATGATTATAGGTATTCATAGTCATATTTAGAGTTGAGCGAACCCGGACTGTAAAGTTCGGGTCCGTACCGAACTTTGGGGTGTCCGGGACCCGGACCCGGACTTTTCAAAAAAAGTCCGGGTTCGGGTCCGGGGTTCTGGTAATTTTAATGAAAAATTTGAAAAATGCTGTAAAAAAGCCCAGGAAGGTCCTAGAGGTCTGCAAAAAGAAGGAAAATGTGGGTAAGGGTGGGACAAGTGCCCTACAAAGAAATGGGGACAGTGAAATAACTTTAAATATTTTTAAAAAAATAAAAACATAAAAATGCAAAAATGGAGATCATCTTCAAAATGGGTCTGAAAAGTATTAATTAACATTAGAGGCCATAGAACTGTTCTAAAATCATCTTCAAACTATGTCCATAAAGTATA
>BLSH010288576.1:169894-182416 GCA_018402905.1 Glandirana rugosa
CCCAGGCCTGCCTTGGGCTTGCTAGCGTGCCTATTGCTTGGGGTAACTTTAGTTACCCCTGGGCTTGAAAATCCGTGTTTTTACCGACATTGTTTCAGGACCTTTCGGGATCTCCCGACGTTTTCCTTCATTTTACCCCCATTCCCATCCCGTTCACGGGATGTTTTTTTACCCCAGTCCCTTTATTGAAATTTATAAAAATTTTTTTATTTTTGTATTTTTTTCGTTTTTACCTCCACTTACACCTAGTAGAAGTTTGACACAGACTTTTCATAATTAATTGCCATCTCTTTGTTACAGCCATTTTTGTGCCTAAAAGTTCGGGTCCCCATTGATTTCAATGGGGTTCGTTATCCGTGCGATCGTTCGGGTTCCGTCCGGACCCGGACTTTGTCCCGAAGTTCGGCCGGACCAGCAGAACCCGAACTTCCAGAGGTTCGCTCAACTCTATTCAACAGCTTTGTAAGAATACTTGTCTATTCCTAATCTACTTCTGTCTTGAAAAAATTTGCACCAAAGATATCTCTAAAAATAATTGTTATATAGTAAAGTATTCATACTACATATGACATATGTTCTACCAAGGAATTAGACCATTGTGATATGCATGTACATTGTATTATAATTGGAGTGGAAGGTTTATGCAGCAAATAATGTATACTGTATGCTTGTATATACACAAAAAAGTATCTAAAAATCTTTCAAAATAACAGGGGAAATAGATATATTTCACTGCAATGGGGCTGATTTACTAAAGGCAAATACACTGTGCACCAGAGCTTAGTAAATTACTTCCTTCATCCAATCATGTGCAAGCAAATCCGTTTTTTATTTTTTCATTGCATGTGGTTGGGTATTCTTTGTAAAGTGAAGTTTTACTTCATTGACTAAGCTCTGGAGCAGCCTGCAAAGTGTACAGTTTATTTGCCTTTAGTAAATCAACCCCAATTTTTCTGTGTTTTCCATATTTAGGTTTATATGCATTACTGTTCAGAGACTGATCCAAAAAGGTAAAGAGTGAGACAACTCCAAATTGTCTATTATATTTTTAAATTCATTAAATACTGCATGCCTGGAGCACTATTTATTTAACACAAGCACTTATTTATTTATTTAGTGAATTGACTTCAACATCATTTTATGAGGTATTAAACAAGTGTTTTTGCTTTTTGAGGTAAATACCACTTAAGGTGATAGTGAATTGATATTTTCAGCCTCACATGCGATATTTGGAAAAAATGTCAGATCACCTAAATACCGTATGAGTGAATGGAGCCCAATAAAGTAATTTAGTTGATTTTGTGTCCATGATTTTACTTTTAGGCCTCATACACACTGACGTTTTGTTAAAATTAGCTGTAATGTCGGGTCCCTCTGCTATATTTAGACATTTTAAAACAGAAAACGCCGGCGCCGGTTAATGTCGCTACAGCACTAATGCATATTAGTGAGCGTTATTGAGTGCTTTGCTGGCTCAGAGTCAAAAATGCTCTAACGCTGCAGCTTTGGAACGCGCGGGTCCTGCGTTAGATTTACAGCTTAAGAACACAGACGCCATCTACAGCTCAAAAACATCAGCATGTATATGAGGCCATAGAATAACATGGTGTGGCGCTCTTAAGCTGTAAAAACAGCTCAAAAACACGGCGTTAATAACGCCCATGTATATGAGACCTAAAAGTCACTCGAGTTGTGATAAGCTACAGGAAGCATCTCCACATGGAGTTGTCCCCTTAACGTTAAGGCCTCATACACACGGGTGTATATAAAAAAATAAACAAAACGTCGGGCCCGACGTCAAGGAAAAAAAGGCGACGTTTTTCGGCGTTATGTATTGACGCTTTTCAGCGTTAGTGAGCGTCGGCGTCAATAGGCGTCAATAGGCGTTTTTTAAAAAAAAATCATCCCTCTGCTATTTTTCAACCTAAAAACGTTGGCGTCAAAAAACGCCGGTAAACGCCGGTACAATATTAGTTGGCGTTTGTTGGCGTTAGTTGGCGCTTTGTGGAGTCGGCGTCAAAAAACGCCAACATTTTGCAGTCTCAGAACGCGAGGGCTGTGGGTTCTACTTTCTGCTCACTAACGCCGACGCCACCTACAGCTGAAAAACGCCGACGTTTTTATGGGGCCATTGACTAACATGGGGAGCAGAAAAAAACGTCAGTAGACACCGGCGTCAAAAAACGCCCGTGTGTATGAGGCCTTAGTTATTTGAAACCATTCAGGGGAGTCACAGGCACGTGCCTTGTCACATTACTGCCACAGGTTCGAGACAATTACTTTTCAAGCTTGTAAAAATGTCACTGTGCAAGAATGAAGGATATACAGTAACTCTAATGCTGTTACAGCACATGTACAAAAAATAATCTCATTTTTTTGTACATGAATATATATAGCAATCTACTATAGCTTCACTGTAATGTCTGCTGTGCATCAAATGGTCTGGACTTTTTCTATGATTTTGGTGAATAAATAGACACATTTTGTGTAAGACATTCAGAGAAAATGCAGTTCTTTTAAATAATTGTCATACAAATATATGTTCGTTTTTATTGCGTGACTTGCTGCAAGTGGCCTAAAAATGTGTTAAAGTGAATCTGTGTCCAGATTCTGCACAAAAAGTACTTACATATTCTGAACAAGCAGTAAAGCCATCTGTCATTTACCTCAGCCCCTTGTAAATCAGCCAAGCAGTCTGAGCCCCAAGTCATGCAGCAGTCTCTTATGCTGGTAGACACACACTCTTTGAATGGTAGTCAGCAGAATGGGGCTGCCCTGTGCAGCAGCATGGTAACTATGGTCTATTTGATGCTCCTATATGTTATGTGTTTGGCTGTTTGTATGTGGTTGTTTTAAGGAATATAACTAAAGTTGAGCGAACCCGAACTGCATGGCATGGCTGTGATTGGCCAGTGCATCATGTGACCCAGCCTCTATATAAGCTGGAATCACATAGTGCTGCATGTCACATCATCTCATACTAGTGTAGGGAGAGGATGCTGATGCTGCTGCTGTGAGGGACAGATTAGCTTTAGAAAATCATCTCATACTAGTGTAGGGAGAGGATGCTGCTGCTGCTGTGAGGGACAGATTAGCTTTAGAAAATCTGTTAAAAACAGCGAATTATTGGTGGATGGGTGCTAGAGGAGATTTTTGTTTGCTAGAGTACATTTTGTTTGCTAAGCAAAGTGCCTCATATAAAACCTAAGCAAATTTTCTGTTTGTTAGGTGGGTGTTTCTAGCCATTTTTGCAAGTGCAGTGCACTTGCAACTGCTTGTGTGTAGGGACATTACTTTAATCGTGTTCTGTTATTTCAGTTGGCAACATATTTAAATACTGCTTTTACATTGCAGTTAGAGAAATTACATTTTTTTTTTTGTGCAAAATATTAGATTTGCGTCCAGCGGTGCATTTCTTGCACAAAAAAAAGTGCGTCTACATTGCTGGTTTAAAAAAAAATATTTAAACTACTACATTTGTGGCCAGCGGTGCATTTCTTGCACAAAAATAAAACGTGTGTCTACATTGCTGGTTTTAAAAAAAAATATTCTAAATACTACATTTGCGGCCAGCGGTGCATTTCTTGCACAAAAATAAAAAGTGCGTCTACATTGCTGGTTTAAAAAAAATATATATTCTAAATGATTCATTTGCGGTCAGCGGTGCATTTCTTGCACAAAAAAAAAAGTGCATCGACATTGCTGTTTTAAAAAAAAATAAAAAATAGTGCTACATAGTACATTTGGACCTTGCTGTGCATTTCTTGCACAAAATTAAAAAGTGCCTTGACATTGCTGGTTTGAAAAATAAATAAAAAATAGTGCTACATAGTACATTTGCACCTTGCTGTGCATTTCTTGCACAAAATTAAAAAGTGTGTTGACATTACCATTTCAAAAAATAATATATATTCGTGCTAAATAGTACATTTGCGTCCAGAATGAGGAGAGCGTCAAATAAGGGACGTGGTCATGGTCATGGTGCTGCTGGTGTTGGTGAAGCTCCTGTTGCAAGGAGAGGATGTGGTCGATCTGTGCCAGCTACACGCAAAAGTGAAACGCCTTCCTCAGGTGGGAGTAGCCGACAGAACCTTCAGCACAAGACAAACATGTAACCTCTTGTGCGCCCTGGGAGCTGGATGGAGAGAATGTGGGGGCACTGGATCAGTCTGTCATCCGTGGACCATGGATGGAAAGTCCAAGGTGTCTATTGAGGTCTCAGAATGTGAAATGCTGGCTTTAGACGGCTGCAGGCTCTGAAAAGAGCTAGAAGGAACTCTGTGAGGACATAGAACAGAAAAAGAGCAGCGCCAATATAAGTGTAGCAGTATAAAAACATCTTTATTAAAAAGACAAATGGCAACTCACAAGATAAAAGCGTTGTCAGCGCATGTATGGCAATGGGTCTTGTGTAGAGGTTCATCCACTCCTTTCAGAAGGACAGGCTGCAGGCGGGGAACACTGGTGGCTGCTGGTACTGGCTGAGCTGGTGGCTTCCAGCACTTCCAGAAACTCAGATGGGGCTCAGGAACCGCCACTCCCGGACGTCACTACCGGATGCAGGGTGGAGTGGGAGGTGCTTACGTTCGGAGCATTCATGCTCCTTCCTCAGGCAATAGGGGGCGGCCATGTTTGTGGTGACATTTTATCTGTTAGGGGAGGGTGGGTCAGGGCGGTGCTAAAGACTCCACCCACCCTGGTGTCATGTTCCCAGGATATGTGGTGATGTTTGGAAAGGGGCTGAGTTCTTCATGTTGAGTATGAGTGGCACAGTGGTGTAGTGGTTAACACATTTGCCTAGCAGCAAAAGGGTCACTGGATCGAATCCCGACAGAACCTTCAGCGTTATATGGTAGGCCCAAATGCCGCTCAACGAATGATGAGGCCAGAACAAGTACAGGCGATAGTAGATTGGGTGTCTGACAATACCTCCAGTTCCTTCACATTGTTTCCCAGTCAGTCCCTTGCTGAAAGCTCAGAGTTGGCACCTGAACCCCATGGCCATTTGTCTTTCACCTCAGCCCCTTGTAAATCAGCCAAGCAGTCTGAGCCCCAAGTCATGCAGCAGTCTCTTATGCTGGTAGACACGCTGCTGAGGGCATTCCCAAATGACACCGGGGGCTCAGTGGAAGCACAATGCGAAGGCAGAGGAGGAGGAAGAGGTCGCCAACGCAGCTGTGGCACCGCCAGCACCTCAGAAGGCAGGGTTAGCATGGCCGAAATGTGGAAAAGCTTTGTCAGCAGCAACAATAAAACAGCACCACCAGCTGATAAGCAACGTCTTAGCAGGAGGCAGCATTTCAGCAACATGGTGGAACAGTATGTGTGCACACGCCTACACATACTGACTGATGAGTCTGCCCCATTCAACTTCTGGCTCTCCAAATTGGGCACATGGCCTGAGCATGCCCTTTATGCCTTGGAGGTGCTGGCCTACCCTGCAGCCAGTGTATTTTCTGAAAGTGTGTTTAGCATGGCAGGGGGCATTATCACAGACAAGTGCAGCAGCCTGTCCATAGCCAACGTGGACAAGCTAACGTTTATTAAAATGAACCAGGCATGGATCCCACAAGACTTGTCTGTATCTTGTACAGAATAGACATTTATGCCGGCCTCACACAGCCATTGGTCTACTTAAGTGAACTTTTTTTTTTTTATAGAACATAAGTCTTTGTTGGAATTTGTAACAGGAGAAACATGAAAAATAAACCATGGTACATTTTATATGGAAAAAGTGAACGTGCTAGAACATCTCTGGGTGTGTCTGCAGATAGTGATCTTTTTTTTTTTAATACGTCTCAATTAGAGTTGATTGAACCTCTAGAAGTTCGGGTTCTGCTGGTTCGGCTGAACTTCGGGACAAAGTCCGGGTTCGGGTCTGGACTTGACCCAAACTTTGACCCGTACCCCGAACCCCATTGAAATCAATAGGCTCCCGAACTTAGGCACAAAAATGGCTGTAACAAAGTCCTGGAAAGTCCTAGAGGTCTGCAAAAGAAAGGAAAATGGGGGTAAGGGTCGGACAAGTGCCCTACAAAGAAATGGGGATAGGGAAATAACTTAAAATAATTTTTAAGCTAAAATCACATAAAAAAAATCAAAAATGGAGGTGGATGTGGAGTTGGAGGTTGAGGAGGCGGTGAAAGTGGCGGTGGAGGAGGAGGTAGCCAACACTGTTTTTGGAATTTTTTTGTTTTTTTTTAAACCAGCAATGTAGATGCACTTTTTAATATTGTGCAAGAAACAATAATCTGTCCTTTTAAGCAACAGTAGGAACCTCTCCCTATAGAACTAGGAGAATATTTTAGATTCTAAAATCATCTCCAAGTTGTACAGGGAAAGCCTCCAGCTGTTGCTTTAAGGGAAAGATTATTGTTCTAAAATCATCTTCAAAGTGTGTGGGAAAAGCCTGTTTCAGCCGCATAGAGCCATATTAGTGTTCTAAAATCATCTTCAAAGTGTGTGGGAAAAGCCTGTTTCAGTCGCATAGAGCCATATTAGTATTCTAAAATCCATCTTCACAGTGTGTGGGAAAAGCCTGTTTCAGCCGCATAGAGCCATATTAGTGTTCTAAAATCATCTTCACAGTGTGTGGGAAAAGCCGGCAATATAGATAAAAGATCATAGAAAAAATTACGTAAGGTCCCCCCCCCCAGTCCATACCATGCCCTTCAGGTCTGATATGGATTTTAAGAGGAACCCCGCACCAAAATTTAAAAAAAAGCTGTGAAATGTAAAAAAAAACACAGCCGGTTTTTGACAAGTCCTTTATTGTAAAATAGCTCTTAGGTGTCTTCTTCTCTGTGTCTTCTCTCCCGCCGCATCTTTTCCTGGTTCTCTGTTCTTCCTCCCCGCGATCTTCTGTTGCCGTCTTCTGTTGTCGCCATCTTCTCCTGCTGCTGTCTTTCTCGCTGCCTTCTCCTTCTGCTGTCTTCTTCTTCTCCACCGCTGTCTTCTTCCTCGTCGCCGCTCTTTTCCTGATGCTGTCTTCCTCTGTTGTGATGTCCCCCACTGTCTGACAGCTCTTATGTAGCCTTGTGACGTCACAAGGGGTGGACTCTCTAGGTGACGTCATCAGATGCCCACGCCCCATGGCTATTCAACCAGTTCCCGACCGGCTCGCATACATTTACTGCTGCAGAGTGGCACTGTTTTGCAAATCGGCGTCTATAAACGGCGGCTCATGAATGTGCAGCTAGCGGGTGGGAGCGTCCCACCACCGGTGCACTCTCGTGCCCACCGCACTCTGCAGAAGTGTGCCCGTGGCTTGGGCAGACCCGATGTCCGCCGGCAAGCCGTGATTGCTGGCCGCAGCTGAAAAATCTACTGATCCCTGTCACTGGGATCAGTTAGATCTCTCATGCTCCTTACAGCCCAGCCCTCTCACAGTTAGAACATGCCCAGGGAACACAGTTAACCCCTAGAGCGCTCCCCAGGTTAACCCCTTCACTGCCAATGACATATACAGTAATGAGTGGACATTTACATTTTCGATCGCTCTATAAATGTCATTGATCCCAAAAAAGTGTCAAAAATGTCTAACATGTCCTCCCCAATATCGCAGTCCCGATAAAAATTGTAAAAATGCCAGAAATTAATTCTCGTGGTCTATAAACGTGGCAACTTCTGCGCAAACCAATCAATAAATGCTGGTTGCAATTTTTTTTTACCAAAAATATGAGGAAGAATATAAATCGGCCAAAACCGATGAATAAATTAGTTTTTTAATAATATTTTTGGGGATTTGTATTTTAGCAATAAATAAGAAATATTGTGTTTTTAGCTTGAGGTGATTGTAGCCATATTAGTGCAATTGTGCCAGAGAAAATTGAGTATCACGGACAGTATTCAATTTTCTCTGTTTTGTTTTCAAAATTTTCGCTCTTTTTTTGTTTATAGCGGTGAAGTGATGCAGAGGTGATCAAATTCCACCAAAAGAAAACTCTATTTGTGGGGAAAAAAAGGACACAAATTTCGTTTGGGTACAACTTCGCACGACCACGCAATTGTCAGTTAAAGCGACACAGTGCCGAATCGCAAAAAGTGCTCTGGTCCTAGCAAGGGAAATCCTTCCGGGGCTGAAGTGGTTAAGAGATGCCAGACAGTGGGTGACAGCACAATGAAGGAAGATAGAGCTGCCTTAATAAAATATTTTAAAAACCTGTGTAGTGTGTCTTTTCCCCACTTTATTTTAGGTGAATGGGTAGAGGTACAATGTACTCCCTACTCATTCACATGGGGGGGCAGGATCTGGGGGCTCCCTTTTTAAAGGGGGCTCCCAGATTCTGATAAGCCCTCCACCCGCAGACCTGGACAACCACCGGTCAGGGTTGTCGGGAAGAGGCCCTTGTCCTCATCAACATGGGAACAAGGTGCTTTAGGGTGAGGGGTGCAGCGCCCCCCTGCCCCAAAACACCCACCCCCCATGTTGAGGGCATGTGGCCTGATACAGTTCAGGAGGGGGTGCTCATTTGTCCCCCCCTATCCTGTCCGGCCAGGCTGCATGCTCGGGTAAGGGTATGGTATCGATTTGGGGGGGACCCCACGTTAATTTTTTTTAAATTTTTGGCGCGGGGTTCCCCTTAAAATCTAGACCAGACTTGAAGGGCCTGGTGTGGACAGAGGGGGAACCCATGCCAATTTTGTCTGGATTTTTGATTGGCTGGATTTTGGAATTCCACACATAATATTGAATAAGTACATACCATTGCATGCATTTGAAGAGTTAAAATTCTGGAATCAACCAAAATGGTGTGCATTGGATAATTATGCCTGATGACTACAATGCTAGTTTTTAGGAGGTGATACCATCAGTGGGATTCAAACGCATGCCATCAAGTTTTGAATGTAGAACAACATACCACTACACCACAGACCAGGGGACACTCATATATAGAAAATACAATTACCAATGTTGTATTCTTTCATTCTATGCAATAATGTATTGAATTTGAGGAATTGATAGGATAACAACCATGCTCATGTGGCAAGTGACAGCTGAATGTAAAAAAAAAATGCATGTGGTCCCCCCGATCCATACCAGGCCCTTACCGAGCATGCAGCCTGGAGGTTAGGAAAGGGAGGGGACGAATGAGCATCCCCCCCTCCTGAACCACGCCAGGCCGCATGCCCTCAACATGAGGGGCGTGCTTTGGGGCAGGGGGGCTCTTCCCAGCAACCCCGGGCTGTGGTTGTCAGAGTCTGTATGCGGGGAGCTTTAACAAGGGGGCCCCAAGATTCTGGCCCCCCATGCCAAAATGTAAAAACCCCAAGCAACATCTTTTGACCAATCTTTTATGTCAAAAATGTTAAAATAAAGTGTTCCGTAATGTACATTCATGGTCAGTCACGGTGCCTGATGGACGCAAAAATAGTCCATAATAAAAACGCTGCTCCTCAATGGGAGGGCTCCCGCTGTATGTGCTCTGTGTGCTTTGACAGTTCTTTTCTAGACAAGGATGGGGCCACATGGGTATATAACCCGGTGGCCCTACCCACTCTGACATCATATTACGGCATGTGACGTAAGAAGGGTATGGAGTAACCTGGTTACATCATTGGGTGGCCCTGCCCTTGACAATATAACACCTGTCAAAAGAGACAGCAGTCGGTGGAAGCCCTCCCATCAATGGTGGAGCATTTAGATTTGTGTCTATTTTTCTGATTCCTCGGGCGCCGTGATTGACCATGGATGTACATCATGAGACACTTTTTTAACATTTTTGACATAAAAGATTGGACAAAAAATGTGTCTATTTGTACACTTTTTTGGTGTACCCAATACCCATTCACATAGGGGGGCCAGGATCTGGAGGCCCCTTCTTAAAGGGGGCTTCCACTTTCTGATCAGCCCCCACCTGCAGACCCCAACAACCACCAGCCAGGGTTGTCAGGAAGAGGCCCTTGTCCCCATCAACATGGGGACAAGGTGCTTTGGGGTAGGGGAGGTGTGTGGATCCCCCCCGCTCCAAAGCACCCACACCCCTCATGTTGAGGGCATGTGACCTGGTATGGTCCACGAGGGGGGGCGCTCGCTTGCCCCCCCATCCTGACCTCCAAGCTGCATAAGGGTCTAGGGTCTGGTATCGATTTTGGGGGGTTCCACGCTGTTTTGTAAAATATTTTGGTGTGGGCTTCCTCTTAAAATACATACTTGACCCAAAGGGCTTGGTATGTATTGGGAGGGACCTCATGCCATTTTTTTATTCTGTATTGTCGGGAGCCGACAATACATTGCAGCTGCAAGCAAGTTGAAATTACATTTTTTATCAATGTGGGGGAGAATGTTACATAGTTATATAGTCAGTGAGGTTGAAAAAAGAAACAAGTCCATCAAGTCCAACCTATGTGTGTGTTTTTTATGTCAGTATTACATTGTATATCCCTCAATGTTGTGGTCCCTTAGGTGTGCATCTAATAGTTTTTTGAAATAATCTATACTCCCAGCAGAAACTACTGATTGTGGAAGAGAATTCCACATCCTCACTGCCCTTACCATAAAGAAACCTCTACGCATTTTAAGGTTAAACCGCCTTTCTTCTATTTTTAGTGAGTGGCTGCGTGTCTTTGTGTACTCCCTTGCGTGGAATACTTTTGTCCCTATTGTGGGATCGCCAGTACAGTATTTGTACATTGAAATCATATCCCCTCTCAAGCGTCTCTTCTCCAGATAGAATACGTTCAATGCTTGTAATCTTTCCTCATAACTAAGGCCCTCCAAACCCTTAATTAGCATTGTTGCCCTTCTCTGAACCCTTTCCAATACCAGGACATCCTTCCTGAGGACTGGTGCCCAGAACTGGACGGCATATTCCAGGTGCGACCTCGCCAGAGACTTGTATAGTGGGAGAATTATTGATTT
Organism: Glandirana rugosa; assembly: GCA_018402905.1. Lineage (NCBI taxonomy): Eukaryota > Metazoa > Chordata > Amphibia > Anura > Ranidae > Glandirana > Glandirana rugosa. The sequence continues at coordinate 180,756 of BLSH010288576.1, forward strand.
ATCCCTGGAGTTGATCCCTTTTTTGATGCATGCCAACACTTTGTTAGCTTTGCTTGCAGCAGCTTGGCATTGCATGCCACTACTGAGCCTGTTCACTACTAGGACCCCTAGGTCTTTTTCCACCCTAGATTTCCCCAGAGGCTCTCCCCCTAGTGTGTAGTTTGAGTTCATGTTCTTGGTACCCAAATGCATTATCTTACATTTTTCTACGTTAAATCTCATTTGCCACTTGTCTGCCCACCCCATTCATTTATTCAGATCTTCTTGCAAGGTTTCCACATCCTGTGGGGAATTTATTGCTCTACTTAGCTTGGTATCATCCACAAATATTGAGATTGAGCTGGTCACCCCATCCTTCAAATCGTTTATGAATAAATTGAATAGGATTGGTCCCAGGACAGAACATTGGGGAACCTACTTTCTACTCCAGACCATTCTGAGTACTCCCCATTTATCATCACCCTGTGGACTCACCCCTGTAGCCAGTTTTCGATCCAGGTGCTCACCCTTTGATCCATGTTGAGGGACCTTAGCTTGTACAGTAAACGTTTATGGGGAACTGTATCAAATGCTTTTGCAAAATCCAGATACACCACGTCTACAAGCCTTCCCTTATCTAGATGGCAGCTCACTTCCTCATAGAAGGTTAATAAATTGGTTTTGCAAGAACGATCCTTCATGAAACCATGTTGATTACCGCTAATGACACTGTTCTCATTACAATAATCTTGTATATAATCCCTTATTATTCCCTCCAAGAGCTTGCAAATTATTGATGTTAAGCTAACTGGTCTGTAGTTCCCGGGGATATATCTTGGTCCTTTTTTATATATTGGTACTACATTGGCTTTCCTTCAATCAGCTGGTATAGTACCGGTCAGAAAACTGCTCTTAAAAATTAGGTTCAAAGGTCTGGCAATAACTTGGCTAAGTTCCTTAAGGACCCTTGGATGTAAGCCATCTGGTCCCGGTGACTTATTAATGTTCAGTTTTTCAAGCCTATTCCTGATTTTATCCTCAGTTAGCCTTGAGGGTGCTTCCTGTGACGTGCCGTGAGGACCAGCTTTGTAGTTCTGAATAATTGAGCCCCCCCCCCGTTTCCTTTGTGCATACTGAGGAGAAAAATGTGTTTAACACCTTTGCCATTTCTCCATCCTTTGTAACCAGATTACCTTCATCATTCTTTATGGGGCCAATATGATCTGGCCTCCCTCTCTTACTGTTTATATACTTAAAGATTTTTTTGGGATTCTTTTTACTCTCCTCAGCTATGTGTCTTTCATGTTCTACCTTAGCTGCTCTGATTGCACCTTTGCATTCCTTTATTGCGTGTTTTATAAATATGAAAATCTGACAGAGACCCCTCAGCCTTGTATTTTTTGAAGGCCTTCTCCTTTGCTTTTATGTGTACCTTTACATCGGAGTTAAGCCATCCTGGTCTTTGATTAGCTCTTTTAAATGTATTTCCCATTGGGATACACTGGCTAATACCTTTGTTTAGTATGTTCTTGAAGCACTCCCATTTTTCCTGCGCGTTCATTGTTCCTAGAATTTTATCCCAGCTAACATCTTCCAGCAAGGAGCGTAGTTTATGGAAGTTGGCTCTCTTAAAATTCAGTGTCTTTGTATTCCCCTTATGTTTCCTGTTTGTGTAATTTATA